>OZ037785.1:28368803-28393803 GCA_964035525.1 Porites cylindrica
GAAATCCCCGGCCCCCACCTCTTAATGATAGCCCTGAAAGTGGCCATTTTTATTTACCTGGTGGAGTGGTTGCTCATTATGTTTGCCATATATGAAAAGCACCTGGCTGAACCAAGATGGCTGACAGTGTGTTTCATAGTATGGTAAAGCTTTCGTCTAACTGATTCTAAGCTTCAAGGGATTGTTAACATTAATGTGGAAATAAGAAAATGTCCTGTAAAGTACCCTCTGTATGTTTGGTGATCAGTTTGGTGTTTCCTCGGATGTTTTGTTAGCTCAAGAGAAAACAAAGTACATCTACAGCTGTAGCCCTACATGGGTTTGTCTAGTTTTAAGTGTTTAGAAAGTTTATTATTATTTTCCATCAGAGCGATAGCACCAACAACTTTGAAATTTATTATTCATTCCTTGTTTTTGTATTTGTGAAATGTATTGTTATTGTCATTATTATTATTATTATTATTATTTCATCTCTTCAGATTTGTGATTTTGGATTAGCACGCGTTGCAGACCCTGAACATGATCACAAAGGGATCTTGACTGAGTATGTTGCAACAAGATGGTATAGAGCCCCTGAAATTATGCTCAATTCCAAAGGATACAGCAAAGCAATTGACATCTGGTCTGTAGGTTGTATTCTGGCTGAGATGTTGTCTAACCGTCCACTTTTTCCTGGAAAACACTGTATCTTTGAAATAGTGGCTAATATATGTCTGTTTTTTAGCATATCAGTGCGGTGCCCCAAGCTCAACATTTTTCGAACTTTTTCGCCTTTTGTATTATTCCACAAATTGCTCAAAATAATCGAAGTGGCTGCTCAACCATGTGTAAAGCTATAAAGCTTGGAGGTGCATGCAACCGCTTAAAGCCTATAATTACTGGACCACGTGTACCACAGTGAAACAGGCAAATTATGACAAAAATATCTTTTTACAATATACAAAGATCATAAACACTTAACCAATAAAAACACCATAGTTTGGGACACCACTGTCAAGCACAGGTTACTGCATCAAGGCAACTTTCAAAATTCACTGTAATTTGAGATATCAAAATTTTTCTTACTCTCCAGGGTTATAAAATGGTCACAGTTTGGACTACTGCAGTAGCAGTGACTCTTTTCAAGGGTTTCTGAAGCAGTTGTTAAAGTTAGCTGAAGTAGGCAGTACTTGATTTAACAAAATGTTAGCCAAACAGAAAATACCACAATACTTTTTGATTTTTTTTGTTTTGAAGTACCGGTAATTAAAGAAAACTTTAAGCATTAAAAAATATAACAAAAGACATCGGAACTAATCCTTTTTTCAAGCCAGCACTTGAACTTTTGCATTCATACATGAAAATGTTTGCATTAGGCAAATATTGTGTAAAAGATGATGCTTGCATGTGCAGTAGCATTAGCAGCTTATGCCAAGATTACCCTGAATAGATGGCTAAACCTGGGTATTAAAGAGTATCATGGTAATTCCAGAAAGTCCTATTAATTTACCAGCCATTCTCTAAAGCAGCCTTGGCCTGCTAAATACTGATAAGACACAGGCTACATTTTGTACAGAAGCAGTCTCGAAAATCTCCCTTGACATGTTGGTCAGATCTTGATCAGCTGAATCACATCTTGGGGGTTTTAGGATCTCCTACCCAAGATGATTTGCAAAGCATCATGAACGAAAAGGTAAAGAGAAGCAAAATCCTTTTGTCTTTCAGTCATTTAATCTTATAAATATTTTGCATTTTGCTTACAGAAAAAGGACTTGATGAATTCCAGCTTGTCTTTACAAGAAGCTTCTCTTAGTTTTTCTCTTGACTAGGGCCCTAATGCACCCTTGTTAGTGTTTATGAACTATTTTGAAGTTGACTTGCTTGGGCCCTTGCCCATTGGCCAAGTGAGCATGAAAAAAGGAAAATAAGGAAAGGGGAAAATCTACTTGGCCCAGATGACTGGATGGTAATGTTGGGAATCTGCTGAGATACAAGATGGTGTATTTTATTGATCTTTGGAAGTACCGTCGACTCTTGCTGACTTGAAACTCGCACTAACTCGAACCAAACTCAATTTCCCCTGGATTTCCTTCATATGTTTACTGTAATTTTACCTTCGGTAACTCGAACCCTCGATAACTCAAACCTCCCGCTAACTTGAAGTACCGGTAATTGTGGTTTCCCCTCAGATCATTTCTTCATGTATATATTTTTACCCCTGATAACTCAAACCATGTTTTGAGTGCTTATAAAGTTGGGGGAAAACAGTGTACAGCTGGCGTGTGAAAGATTGGCTTTTGAATTTCCCATTGACGTGTTGTAGGCATCTAGTTTACTTGTGAAGGCAGGTGTTGTTTGTCACAAATCTAACGTGAACAGCTTAATTACTTCTCAAAACAGTAAAATGGATGCTCTATTTGGTCTATATTTTGTTACATTACATTCTGATTTATAATCTAAAAGTCTCTTTCAATTTTCAGTTAACATTTCTACAAGTAATTGTGATTAAAATGTTCACTGTACGGCAAACAATGTTTTTTTCTTACTTTTGGCTATTTTCTTTGAGCTGCCAATAACTTGAACTCCCGATAACTCAGACTTTTTTTTGATTTCCCTTGAAGGCTCGAGTTATCGCGAGTTGACTGTAATTGGATTAGCACGCTCGATCGTTCTTGATGATTGATCAAACCAGTTATTGGAAAATTTTCTTTATAAGAATTCCATTTATTTTTCAGCCTTGTGCACGTCAAACTGCCAAGCTCTGAATTTTTTCTGTGCTTTCGGGAAAATTCTCTTTCTTCTTTAATAGGTCATTTGCATGATTGCATCATTTAACTACTACAACCAGAATCCTTTTTGTTTTTCCCTTCATACTTAAATTTGGTAATCCCAGCAATGAATAAATAGCAAAAGCCCTAATTTGCAAAAGAAAGCGAAACCCAGAAGGATTCTAGTCATAATAGTAAAATGACATCATTGGCAAATCAGAGCTGTCATTAAGGGCCATAACGCGTAACACCTGTTATGTCTGAGCTCACTTGATGTCACAGGTGATCAAAGTGGAAAGCTAAAGGTGGCACTATAAATCTTTGGGAGATGTTACGGGTGAATCTTCATGTGCTACGGTTGCTTCAAAACTTAATGACAGCCCTGCAAATGGCCTATCATGAGAACATTAAAAATAGAACACACAAGTATTTCCCATTATTTGTGATTTGCCAACAAGAGTTTTTTTTCTGTGTTAATCATTTGAACATTTTCCATAATTGGTTTTTGCATCACTCAAAGAGACCCTGGACTTCGCTGAAATTAATACTGCATGACAAAAATTAAAATCTTCATGTTTTAATGTTTGTACTGCTTAAACGTTTGAGTGAAGGTAGAGTGATGGCATCAGTTGTAAGTGTTTGTACATGTTTACGACAAAGCCACTTAGTGCTTTTTGTTTATCTTGATGTCATTATGTTCTGCAGGCCCGCAGTTACATTCAGTCATTAGCCTACAAACCAACTGTCCCTTGGTCAAGAATTTTTCCCAATGCAGACCCAAATGGTGAGAGAAGGCATATTGATGTTATCATACTATTCAGTTTCTTAGAGGACAGTCTACCGCGCTCCTTATTTATTGGCTTTCCATCTTACTATGTACAGTGGAACCTCGATATACACCTGTAACAAAGGGCCAAGGGACTGGCAAAATTTGTTCACTGTAATGAGGTTTTGTTATATCAAGGTCCTTTTTCATATATTTTACTGTTACTGGGGCAAAGAAAATAGTTTGTTATACCAAGGACTTTGCTATAGTATTTTTAAAATATAATATTATCGGGTTTCTACTGTACAGTGTACATGGATGTGCTTACAGATGTGTCCATCTTTACTGTACGTAGGGTGCATCCTAGATGGTTGTCCACCTTGTGTGGCTGCCCATCAGGTAAACAAGTGTCCAGTTGCCTTAAATGGTTGTCTCCCTCAAAAGGGTATTGCTAATGCAGGTGCCCATCTTACATGAGTGTAATGTCTGTGCTTCATGCGTGTCCCTGTTTTATCAGGATCTATGTCAGAAAAGTAGTACATAATGTATCTATCAGTGACAAACTAAAAAGAAGTGTTTTTATCTCCATGTGGGGCCTCCTTACATGGGTAATCTTTAATATACATGGGTGAAGATTTTACATGATAGCATGCTCTGAGAATGTGCACTTGTTACATGGCTGCTGTACCCTTGGAGGCAGTTCCTTTTATCAAGCTTTTTTTATTTTTTATTTTTTGTTCACAGCTCTAGATCTTTTGGATAAGATGTTAACTTTCAACCCTGACAGGAGAATTACAATAGAGCAAGCTCTAGCTCATCCCTATTTGGAGCAGTATTACGACCCTGCAGATGAGGTATGTACAATTCAGTGAAACCCTGTTGATTAAAAATCTGGTTATACAGTTGAACCTCTATTGAGTGGCCACCCTCAGGGTACTGGCAAGTAGCCGCTTAATGGAGGTGGCCGCTCAATAGAGGTTTGTCGTAAATTAGCTTAATCTTTAGCACAAATATCACTCTACTGTGAAACGAATGCTTGCTCAGTCGTCACCATCTATCTCGGAATTTACATGTATTTTAATTTCTCATTCTTTACTACAATTATTTTGGGACTTTAATTACTGGCCATTTTTAGAGGGTTGGCCATTTATAGAGGGTGGCCGCTTCATGGAGGTTCAACTGTGTAAAAGAAACAAGACACTTGTTTTCTGATAAGAAAAGTGACTGAATGCAGTATTTTAACATTCAGTTTGAAAGAATAAATTATAGCCCTGATAATGAGGTGGCCATATGAACTGAGTGATAGTTTTCAGGGGGAATTAGAATTACAGAAGTACTAAAGACAAATAATTGTTTAAATTCTTAATAAATTCATATGGATTGAAAGCTGTTTTTAAAGCTGGTCTGATACAATGAATGAATACAAACTGACACACACTACACATTTACTTTAAGGGCCATTTCAGCTACAGTAATAGCCCACGTATAAGAACCTGAATTTTTCAATTTAGCCTAAATAGGTTCTTATATAAATGGTACTTAAAGCAAATTTAGGCCACCGAGGTTCTTAAAATAGGTTCTTATATTTTCATATGAATTTCACCTGAATATACTATATATAATTATATTATAAATATCATCTCATAATACAGTATAAATCATTTATTTGTACCATAGAGCAATGCCTATAGGCAGTTCAGTGCAGGTACAGCATATGTCCTAGATGATGATCTTAATTCAGCAGTTTCTACCTATACACTTTTACAGCAATCCCACTGATAAGAACCTAACTTAAAATTTTAGCCTAAATAGGTTCTTATGTGGAGAGGGCTTAAAATGAAAGTTTTAGCCTAACAAGTTCTTAAAACCCAGGTTCTTATACGCGGGCTATTACTGTATTAACAATATTATTATTGTTTTGTTTTTGTAACGGGAACCATGAAGTAGTCAAAGTTAAAGTGTGATCCTACACATTAACTACAAAGTGCAGATTTCATTATTCTTATTGTTTTGACAGCCTGTTGCAGAGGAACCGTTTAGATTTGAAACGGAGTTGGATGATCTTCCCAAGGAGAAACTTAAAGGTCTGTATGTTCAACTTGATCATTTTAAAAATCAAGCAAAGAAACTGTGGTTGAAATTAATTATTTACATTAATTTTGAAAGTGAAATTCATAGCGGCAAAATTAATAACTGATTTTTAACGAACAGTAACGATCAAATACATGCATCAACAAACAGAAGTAATTTATTATTTTTCAAGAGACAAAAACTTCTTAACTAAATCTCTGCTATAGTTAGGTCCATTGAGTCAAATACCGACTTTGATTTTTGACTGAATTAGTCAATGTAAAATATTATAAGTTTTAGTCAATAATTATTGTACTAATATATATATTTTTTATTTGTTTGATATTATAGAACTTATTTTTACCGAGACTGCTCATTACACGGACTCACATAACCTCTCTAGCCAGCATCCTTTTCATGGTTGAAAGAGTTTGAAAAGGTAACTCAGTCAATCTGTTCTTCTAATAAATCTTATATTAATTTTAAATCCCTACGGCAATAATGTAGTTTGATAATTTTCATGACAGAAATTAATAGTATTTAACTTTTCGTTGCATTTCTTCACTGTCACCTACACTGTGTAATTATCATTTGGAAAATTTTCAGGGTTGCCACGGTCAGGGAAATGTCAGGGAAAAACAAAAATTTTTCAAGGTCAGGGAAAAGTCAGGGAATTTTTTAAAAAGTGAGGGAAAACCTTTCAAAGTTAAAGGTAAAACTAAAAGACTCAAGCGTAAATAAACCAATGAAAACCACAATTTTAACCTCATTATTATGAAAAAACTTTGACACAGAATACGCGGTATATAGAAAATTAGTAGACAAGGAGAGATTGCATCTGGTAGGAGAAAGGTGTAACATTACAGGAGAATATTTGGAAAGGGGCTCCACGTCTGAATATAAAATAGTCACAGGCTACCGAACGTTTGCCGGAGCTTGCATAGTAAACGAGAATTCTCCGATCTCCGATGCCTAATGACCACCCTGCTGGTGCCTGAAAGAAGGGTGTTTGTAAGTGGGACAGTTTTTTTTTTTGCATATACAGTAGCTTCGCAGACGTTCTTAGGGGTTCGTCACGCGTTCCTGCTTCACAGAGGAAGGAACGCGTGACGAACCCCTAAGAACGTCTGCGTGATAGGCTACATATACGTAGGCCTTTCAATGGGGAAGGGACAGTGAGCTTACAACGAAGGTTCCCACCATGTTTATCGGGATACGGGATTTGCCTTACTTGAAAGCCGGGATTTGGGATTTTAATGAAAATTGGAGGCGGGATTCGGGATTGAAAGTATGCATGGAATACGAGATGCCGAAAATAACCATTGGGATTACGGGATTGCGCGAAAATTGGGGTCGGGGTAATAGGATTGAAGAACCTTATTGGAACACTCTAAAACTAGAAGTTTACTTTATCTTCTAAACTGTGAATGGAATTGGAGTAATTGTTTCTATTCTCTTCTTTTCAGGCTGGCGTTCAGTATCATGTATAATTATGTTTGATTTAATGGAATATGTAAAGTACATCTATTGTATAATTAGGTTTTTCCATTAGGATTGTGATATTTCTGGCTTGCTCACTTCCGATTCAGAAACTTCACATCCATGTCTCTCTAAATATAGATGATAAAATGTAGTTTAGTGAACTCCCCAATTTTTCATCAGTTTTGTACTGCAATAATTCTCTTTCTTTCACAACTAAAGCAAATTGTCTTGGGTATTTGTAAAATGTGGTATTTCTTGCGCAGATGCTGTCATTATTTAACACCCTTCTTGTAGAAAAACGAGCCAAAATAACTTTTGTCATATAATTAAATCCTCGAAGGTCCAGTTCATAGACCGAACTTAACATGAACCGAGCCAAATAAGTCTTGAAGAGTTTAGTCTGATCATGGACTGTTCACACTTCTTGCCCAAACATTTAGTGCCTAGGTACCGGCTGAAAATGGTGTGTTTACACCTTGAGTACCCGATATGTAACTGTCCACATATTTGCTCCATTGCGCCCAGTCTGACGCCATTTTGAAACATAAATGTCAGAGGGAATTATGGGTATTCAAAGCCGTAGCCAACAGAGTCGTGCGCACACAGGAACCAGATGCCCACTTGAGTGTCCGGGTACAAGGTTTTGAACTCGTACGAGCATCGGCGCAGAACCCGAACTCTGGCGTGGATGGAGCGAGTACCGTACTCGGGCTTTGCGCCCTGGCATCAAGTGTGAACGCTGCCTGAAACGGTTAAGAACAGTCATTTTTATTGCTAAAGATTCAGCCATTCTTCTCGCCTAGTTCAGATGATGGCGAGTGCGATTTTTTCTTACGTCAGGTTCGGCTAATTGACGCAACAGGCGCAGGTTTGTTGATTTGGATCCTTCCTTAGTCTCTTTCGCAGGGCGGAGTCACCCATCGGCCCGAGCCGCTGCTACGAAGGAGACTAAGGATTCCTTTGACGGATGTTAAGAAAGAGACTCCTTTTTGGATAAGTAATAGCACTTTCGCTTTGCACATTTAAGGTTTTCATTCATACGAAAGTAATGCAAAAGATCAAGCCTTAAATAGTCTATCACGTCGTGGAGGTTCTGTTTTGGAGCTTTCATTTGATTAAATAGTCACGCTTAGTGATTCATTTAAAAAATGAACCTCAGCGCGGCTCACTTATTTCTACTCCAAGATGAGTTCATGTATGATGTCTCTTCAAACTATAAAGTGTGCTGGTCACGAACTGAATGTAACAGAAGTAACTATCCTTTCTTGAGAAGGAAGAGTTTTGTAACTCTGAACGCATTTCCGCGTTTTCAGGATTCGTTCCATTAGATGAAAAGATCAAAACGAGCTTTGGCCTTTTGCTACGAAAAAATAACTCCAATATGGAAAGAGACTCAGTCAAATAACCTATCACGGCCTTTACTTCTTTTGTTGATTGGTCACCTTCGTTCAGTGATTGAGAGAAAAACCATTCTGAAAAGGGAAACAAATTGAAGTTAGGACAATAAATGCTGGAGCATTGAATCATATAAGAGTATGAAAATGTATGCGAAGAGCAGAACACAAAGGTGACTTGTATTTTTTCGGGACTAGTCGGTGGAATTTTATGAAACGAGCCTGGATCCATTGTGCTTAAGCTATCTTAATCTCTATCTTATCTAACGTGCATCTACCTGTCGGTGTTTTTCCTGCCAAAGGAATGTAAAAAGTAATTGCTACAAGCTCAAATCACTTTATAAATGGATCGAAACCAAGCGAACCAGAAGTTAAATTAACCAATCAGAATCTAAAGAATTAACCAAGGGCTTCTTAGAATTGTTAGAGATGCTTGAAGGTGAATGAATAGACTCTTCATAGTCCTCTATCTTTCCGCAAGGCGCTTTGCGTTATGGGGGGCCATCTTGGTTTCAAATGTATCGAGTCTAAGCTGGGGATGAGTGTCGACCCCGACGCCCCCCCCCCCCCCCCCCGGTAACCCCTCGGTACAAGATGGCCGCCCGTACCGGTAAGCTCTAAGCTCTTGATTCTGACGATCTTGCAAAAAAATAGGGGACTGTGATCAGTAATGAATGAATTTCATGACTTGGGACAATTAACAAGCCTCAGGTTTACCAGTGAGTGGGATTTGTCTCAACAAATTATCTCCTTGAGGTAGAGGTAATGAGAAATGTACGTCTTGTGGTTGAAGTTGAAAGTATAGCATCTAAAACTCTAAAGTAATTGTGGTTTAAGTAAATAGTGCTGTCAATAGCAACTAACAGATAGTTTGTAATAAAGTATAGTGATCTTTGTTGAATTATACATAAGTCTTTTCAGGGAAGTATTAAATCTACCAACAACTGCTTCACGTTTCGTTTTGGATTGGTATACCTTTAAACATCTTACGCACTAAAATGTGCTTTTTTATTTGTTTTACTCGTCAAGTAGACGGTAGAAGCAAATGCGTTGAAGCGACGTTCATGTCTAGTTTAACTCGACGCTTCAGTTTGATCTTTCAATGTAAAAATGGCATCACTACTTAGTTTTCGATGTGGCGAGATGGAAACAAACAAACAGAAAAATAACAGTGTCGAATTTCACTGAGTTTAGTTATTTTCCTGAAAGATTATGTGGGAAACAACCCATCGAACCCCATCCAATATCGTGGAAAGGCTTAAGAAGGAAGTGACCCTATTTTTTCGAACCCTGGATTATACCTGAGAAACACTAGAGAGTAGGGAATTTTATGAGTTTTGGCGATACCCAGTGTATTAAAAGTTAACTTTATCAACGATGACAACAGCTAAAACTATCGGTTGGATGACACCCTCGTATGACCAGTACCTTACGCATGCGCACGGCCATATCACGAAACAGCTGCCACTGCCCGGACATTCCCGTCCCCAGAGCCCGTCGTTTCTTGGTCACGTGGTCGGGAAACGAGGTTACAAATTAAGCCGAGTGGCTCTGGGGACGAGAATGCTGCCCGGATGATATGGCTCTCCGCATAGGAAAGATACTGGCCACACCGCGGAGTCATGCCTGCTTCAGTGCTGAAATTGAACTTGAATTAAGACTTAAATCATTTCCCTTTTACTGTAAATCTGACCTGCGGAAGCGGTCACCTATTTCGAGGTCCAAACGAGTTAGCCTGCGTTAATCCCCTCTCCTTTTTTCCCTACCTCCTTCTTTCTTACTATCCCCCACCACCACTATCCCCCACCCCCCACCCCCCACCCCGCTTTAACGCCTGCTACGCAGGCCACCAACGAGTCCGTTTTATTGCCGACTTCACGTGATCTATTTAACGGTCACTTCGTCGAGATGGAAAGCCGCGGTACTAGTGCAGTGGATGCACCATGCGAAACAGTTAGTGGTCTTTTACTATACTTCCTTTCTTTTGGCCCAAGACGACATAGAAACATGTTGAAGTCAATCTGTCGTGTTATGGATATCTCGCATTGTCATCATCTTTATTTTCTAGTCTTGTCAAACCTGTATTGGTCAGTAGTCGGCCATTCCCATCTCCAATAGGCCTTTCCCGATTGTGCTCGTAAAATGCTGGAAGGTTGCTCACTGGAATGCCAAAAAGTTGCTAAAAAGTTACCAAAAATCCAAAAAGTTGCTACCTAAATTTCAAAAGTTGCCATCTAATTTCTTGATATTTTTATATCAACGTTAATTAAAATAAAATAATAATTAAATTAAAATAGCTGGAAGCGTAGCTATTTTTAATTTTAAAAAAATATATTTAAAAAAATTTGATAAACATTCAAGAAATTCGCATGAATTGAAGTTTTCTATGAAATCGTTGACTTTTTCGTTCTTGATTTGTGCTTCAACCCTATATTTTGTTCAAAAGTTGCTCAGAAAGGCAAAATTTGCTCGAGGTTGCCAGAACTGCAAAAAATTGCTCCAAACGCCAAAAGTTGCTCAAAAGTTGCCGAGCACAATCGGGACAGGCCTAATCCCCAAAGGTTACCGGTTAATAAGGTTTGACTGTGCGTATTTTTCCTTCTTTTACTTTTTTCGTTTGAAAACAATAAGAACAGCGCTTGTTTGGACGTTGTGGCGCTACGATAAATTCCGGCAGGTTTTGAGGCGCGAGGACGAAGCCAGGGCAAATCACCCGAGATCGAGATCAAGAGAGGATCGCCTCTCGCGCGCGTGTCTCTATCGCGTTTCACACTCGCGCCCTTCAAAAACGTGGCTACAAAGCTCTTTGCTGGAGCGGCTACTAAGGAACATGGCCGCCATTGCAAGTGATGGCTGTAAATACTCGCAGTCTCATTGCTGTTTTTAGTCTTTTTGAAGAATGGGGAAAAGGTATCATTGTGAGTACTGTAACCGTTCCTTTGCGGACACTCCGCAAACAAGGAAGAATCACATTAATGGCGTGCAGCACAAGAGGAATCGGAAGCTGCACTATGATTCATTCAAAGGTGAGAATTATTCATTTCTCAGTCAAACCTTGCGCTGTAAACACAGATAGAGTTGCTTAGCTTTGCACCTACCAGTGTTTTCCATGTTCTCTTAAGTTAAAACAAACTCTTTCATAATTGAACTGTGACAAGTAGTAAATAAAGGGACTCTTATTTTGCCAGTCCCAGATCACATTGGGTTTGAGCTAAGCTTGATGCGATAAAGTAAGATGTAAGTAAGATTGAAATTAAGACCGTACATCAAGCAAACAAAAGAAAAACAGTCGAAGCGACCACCCAAAATGCGAAGATTTAGTAGCTTCCCACACACAGGTGACAAAGACGTTCTTTTGGCTCGTCACGCAATCCTTCCCCAACGAACGTCTGTTGAAACGAGCGGTTAAAAACGTAGACCAATCACTGCAGACTTCCTGATCTGAGAAGGGTGCTTTGGACCCTGAGAAATTTCGTGGCTTCTTTGCGCGAGACTCCACAGAAGATCAGAAAGGTCTCATGAAAGGTGACATCCCCAGAGACCAAGGGGCAGTCAGTTGGGTCGGGTAAAATGGCAGTGAAAGTTTTCAACAATGAGCAGGCAAGCCCCTGGGTTGCTTCTCTTAACAAGGCAATTCCACGACTCATTCAAATGCTTGTCTGTGTGTGGGCACAAAAAATAATTTTGTGCCCAATAAGAGGCCAGCATCTATTGTGCTACTCTTGTGATCTTCTTACACGAAAAAGTTTACCTGCAAACTAAACTAAGAAGATCATCCTGCTGTGGCCTCACCAAAAGCACACCTTTATCAGAGCAAATGGCATCTGATTCAGCATAATTTTACGGAGAGAAATATACAAAAAGCCAACCTTTATCTCCTACATTTTTGTACAGAACAAAACTCTTTGGTCATGTATCAGGCACTTCCGAGGTTGCACATCGTGTTTGGCTTGTCAACACTTTGACTCTTTTAGCACCAATTGGTTCTCCAATAATCTGCACGTGAGTTCCATCTAAAATTTGTGAACAGTGGGAAACGAATTTAACCACATATTTCAGCAGATGTTCATGGGGCAGGAACGTGTGACGAACCCCTAAGAACGTCTGTTGGGAGGCTAAAGATTTAGTGGTTGCTTACAGGAGGTGGTCACTTACAAGAAGCAACCCACAGCTGGTCTCTATTGAGAAGAGGTCTACTGTTTGAAAGCGAATTTTACTGATTTTTGGTTATGACAGGAAGTTTTCCGTTTACTCTGAATGCTGTACAGTAGTACATACAGCAAACATAGAGATTACTTCATGTGTCTAGTGAGTTGCTTTCAGGAGGTTGTAGGGGAAACCATCGCAAAAAGTGAGCCCTCTCCCCAAAAAGCGGTGTGATTGCTTACGAGAGGTGGTCATTTATGAGACGTTCCAACAAGAAGGATTTGACTGGGAAATAAATTTTTAGTTTTTTGGAGAGGTGGTTGCTTACAAGAGGTGTCACAAGTTTATCGTATTATTGTAACTGTCATTGTTACCCTTTCTAAGGGAAGTCTCCACTCCTCCCTTATTATGCTTTACACAGTGTTTTGGCTGTTTCAAAAATAGATCCTGCAGTTCTGCTAGCAGAAGAAAGTAGTAAGCCGCCCTGTCGAAAATTCTTTACCACTGGTGAGTTTGTATGATTATGAAACATTTATTATATCTGCATTTACTATATTTTATGCATTCTTTAGTTTGGGCAATTCCATTTTGTATCCAGCAGAAATGTTGAGTCAATCAAAGTTACCAAAGTGCGTTTTTTCATTGAGGAGGCGTGTGTGGCCGAGCGGTTAACACCTCAAACTCCAGATCTAGAGGTTCAAGGGGTTCAAGCCTCGCCCATCACATTGTTTCCTTAGACAAGGAACTCTACTCCTTGTTGTCTCTCTTCATCCAAGTGTATAAATGGGTCCTGCGACCTACTGCTAGGGGGTAACCCTGTGATGCACTACAGCTGTAGCATCCCATCTAGGAGGGAGAAGCAATACTCCTAGGCATGCTTCCTGCTAAGGAAACCAGGATAAGCTCCAACCGTTTGGGCCTTTGGCTTATTATTTTGTGCCTTTATCCTTACCCTTTTATTTTATCATTGAGGGTTAAGGAAAATTTTGGCATAATGATCCTTGCAGACGTACCAAAAAATGCTATAAATAGACAGTCCCCTATTTTTCTGTAAGATCGTTGTGATTGAGTGCTTTCAGTGTTACTAGCAGCAATCTTAATGTTCCAGTTCTGGCCTGGGTACCCTGGCCTCCCCTTGGTACATTTAAAACCAAGACTGCTGCCCATAACACAATGTGCTGGATCTTCACAGCCTTACAGAAAGATAGTGAATGGAGTGTGAAAAATCTAAGCTATAGTAACTGAGTAATAAATAGCCTGAATTTCATCCGATTACTTCGAGTCGCTATTATTCCCTCAGTAATGTCTGAATCGACCGGCCGATAATGCCGTCCAGTGACGTCACTACTCCTTGACCTGTGCTTTAATTTATGCAAAAAGTAAAACACGAGTTTCAAGTGGCAAACCGAGAAATATCGTTTGGAAATGTCTGCATGATACGGAACTGCTTTATTTTTTTCGATTGTAATTCATGTTTAACGTTCAAACTATCAACTGCATGCAGTACAAGTCTGAACCGGTTGTATTAAATTCTATAATCAAACTCGGTCGCAATCACGCACTGAAATAAACACACACACGGAACACTTAGTTCAAAAACACAATGATTTGCTTTAATTGAAAAGAAGCTATTAATTGGTCGTTAACGAAGAAAAAAAACAAGGAGACAGAAAGAAAAGCTAACAGAGTCATCACACGTGACGGTAAAAATAGCAAGAAGGACCAATTATAACATTGATCTCACAAAACTCCGCGTAAACAAAATCACCGGCAGCCAAAACCACAAAGCGGCTCTAAATGAAAAACCTACCGACTCTCCCCAATGATTCTTCATTCGCAGTTCAATTTAGCATTTCAGTTTCGAAGACGAGGGCAATTTTTCTGTTTAAGATAAAGATTAAGCTTATCGAAATGTTTGAACTAAACGAAAGAATGCAAGGGATGTGTTCCGCTGAAAATCAAGCGACACTCCGGCTAAAATTTTTCATAATTATACATAATTATGCAAATTTTTAGACAATCAACCAATCAAAATCACTACCCGGTTTTCGGGTAGTGAGTGACGTCACTGGACGGCATTAACGGCCGGTCAGTTCAGACGTTGTTGAGAGGAGAAAATGACTCGAAGCAATCGGATGAATTTCAGGCTAAGTAATAAATTGTTGATGCTACATCACTATATAACACATATCATAATATTTTTTAGATAAAATTATGTGAGCATTTGACTGACCTTTTGTTGTTTTAGGATCTTGTGGATTTGGTGATAGTTGTTGGTATTCTCATACAAATCCACAAATGCTATTAGCAGCTCAAGGAGCAAGTAAGTATCACCACAACTACTTCAACTACTAAACAGTTTTTTACTTGGTTATTTAAGGTTATGTAGCATTCCTTTAGTGTTTATTGTTACTTTCTGTATAGTGTAGCAATGATGTAGCAATGATGAATGGCGTAGTCTGTATGTGTCTTTATGTTACTATATGTTATGTATTTTTTATTTTGATTGTTAAAAACAAAATAATAATTATTATAATAACTATACCTAGCAACAGATTAAAATAATGTTAAGTAACTGAGAAAACATCAATAGCTTAATATCATTGTGAAGAGCTGAATTATTTATCATTCTTCATGCATTTCCTTTCATTTCCTATTTCCATCAACCGATCTGTTGCTCAGGTTAAAAAGTGAATGGGCTGATCATTTACTACAGTTTCTGCTGTTTACTTAAATTTCCTTTTGTGCACACAGGTAGCCAAACATCAAATGTATCACAAGCAAATCAACCTGAGCCAAAGCTGGAGGATTGGCTCAAGAAGTGGAAGAAAAAACAGAAAAAGAATGAATCAAAAGACATGTCAGGAACATCAGCTCATCAGTCTGTTTACACCCTCCCACCCGGACTTCCTCCCCCACAAATGCTCCCGCCTTCTCTGTTACCACCACCACCAGGGGGGTACCCTGATCTACCAAGAATTGACTGGGGCTAAAGACAGGGGAAGGGGTGTCAGTCCATGATAGGATTCCCAGGCTATACTGCATCTGCTCCTTCACACCTCTGTTATCCAGGTAACCCAGGCTCTGGGTTACCTTACAATGAAAAAAAATGTATGTAATGTATGTATGTATGCTCTGTGTTAGTTCCACAGTACAAATCCTGTAAAATTACGGTGTTTGTATGGGGTTAAAATATGATCCTTAAATTTGTAGGAAATACCAAATAAAAGTCGATGAAACTTGTGTGGCCGTTAGTTGTTGTTGTCCTTAATGCTCACATGAAGTTTCATGTTAATTTGCTAAAATTCACCTTCCATACCACATTTTTCACAAGGTGGGAGGCACAACAAGGCATCTCAGCCACCATCGCTCCCTTTCCAACACCACATTTTCCACAAAACTTGAACTCCAACGGTAAATTAATACACTAGGCTCGTAGAAGTAGGAATGCCCCAGATATTGAAACAAATGAAGCTTTTCAAGCTAGAGAAACAAATCCTACAGAGTTTGAAACTCAACGACTCACGATAGTATTAAGGACAATAACAGCTAACTGCAGAGTATAAAGTTTCATTGACTTTTATTTGGTATTTCCTACAAATTTTAGAATCATATTTTTACCCTTTACTAACGCTTTAATTGTACTGGATTCGTACTGTGGTACTATCACGGAGCCTGGGTTGTCTGTGTACATGTTCACATATTTTGTGCATTCATTCTGTGCAGTACTTGATGTATATTTCCAAACTTGCATTGTAACAGTGCAGAAAACGAAATGAGATAATTTCATCATAATTTTCATGGTATGTATGCAAGACTAAATCACTCCTCTTTCGACCCTGATCAATCACATTTAACATTTTTTTTTTAATTGCGGGCGACAATAGGAGCCCGCAATCCTAATCTCCAGGTTGTTATTACGCATGTCTAACATGTATGTAGCCAGCATTCGTTTGGACTTCCACTAAGAATGAATGGAATGTACATAACGCAATTTGATCGCGCGCATTTGGAACTTCTATCACTCGCAATCTGATCACGCGTATTTGACCATCTGTCACATGAAACATACTCAAGCAGAGCGTTGGAGCAAAAGAGTTTTGACCTTTGATAGTTGTCACCCGCACTCCGTAACCTTTGGTTAATACTAGTCAGTGACTGATATATTATATGATGGGGTTTTTCAGTGAAATATTTAACAAAAAAGAATGACATGAAATAAAACAAAACACAAAATAAGTTCTACATGTCTCGATATGTGGGCAACTAATTTCTGATGCGGCCAATTATTTTGGTGTGTTTGCCAGTAAACACTTGATAAAAGCGAGACAGGGTTAAGGAAAAAGAATCATACAATACTGTCAATTAACTCAAAAATACTTTCTTAGCATTAAAAAAATGGAGCTACAGTTTGCCTTATGATTTTGTGAGTGCCTCTCTTATAAAATGAGATGTTAATTCTCTGGTACTATGGTAATTATTGCAAATGCCAAGTGACATATTTATGTCATGCAACAGACCCGAAAACTATGGCAGTGAGTACACTCACACCACAGCAAGTGAACAAAATACCAAAACAAGATTTTACCTTACGCTAATACATTTAACCAATGGAATCTATCAATTAGTAAGGGAGGTGGGGGTGCTTCGATTACCTCACATTTCATGTCTAGTTCCATACACGCCTGCTTTCCAGGCAATATAAAGTCTATGTTAGATTACCTCACGTATTCAGGGATCTTAATAGCCTACAATAAAAATCAACTCTGGAAAGTCTAGGATAAAAACAGTCATCTACAGACCACTGTTTAAATATGGAGCACCACATGGTGTCAGCATTTTTTGCAACTCTTCTTGCAGTTCTTATTCATCCATGTTATATACTTCCCGCTGTCACACAGTCCACTTTTGACCCATCCTCCACACTTAGTGTTCTGGTCATGACAATCTGAAAAAAAGCACTGATACTCATCACCTGAATAGTGATTTATCCCTTGGATATCGCCGCCTGGTTAGCTCAGTTGGGAGAATAGCAGTCTGCTGAGCGGGAGGTCGCGGGTTCAAACCCCGGGTCGACCAACACTCAGGGTCTTCAAATAACTGGGAAGAAAGATCTGCTTTCAAAATGACATCTACAAACAGGTAGACTTTCTAGTCTTCAAGGATAAGGACGAGAAACCGTAGGTCCCATCTCACAGCACTTTCACTTATCTGGTTCTTGTGTGGGACGTAAAGTACCCACACCACTGTCCTAAAAGAGTAGGGGACATAGAGCCCAGTGGTAGGGCCAACCTTTCCTGGGCTGGGTGGGTTATCTGGAAGGAGAAATCTTAATATACGGATAACCTTCTTTAGGTGTCGTAATGGCCACCGGTAGACTGTGTACGTATGTATGTCCCTATTTCCCTTCCACCTCAGTGATCTCATTCCACACTGTAGATTTCCCATGCACCAACGATGTTAAAGGTATCTGTCTAAAGTTTACTTGAATTTTACTTACCGCAAACAAGGCAGCTCTTAGCGCAATTCACCTCCATCCATAAAGAATTCTTACTGCATTCACCAGTGGCCGCCCATCCCCTGCATTGTGCAGTGTTGTACACATCTTGACAGGCTGGCAGAAAAAGCGTTCAGTAGGAATTCCACATTATTATTTCACATAAGTATTATATGCACTTCTTTCTATCATTATTCCAACTGTACGGTTGTTAGGCATGCCTTATTAAGTAGTGTCTTGCACAGATGGGCCACAACTCAGGGGCACTCAACGACTGTTTTCTGTTGAAAATAGCTGTTCGGAGAAGCAAATACTGCCTAGAATTTTCTGTTACTTGAGGACGGCTAAAAATTTCTAGATGACCGTTCCTTTCATGTACAATTTTCGAAGCTCATTTAATAAATTCCTAAGATTTTCTGAAATTTAATTTTTCACATTTCACTCCCCAAGTAAGGATATTTTTCGTAGAAAAAAGGAAAACTAAAATTTTCGGATTTAAAAATGTGGTGGAAAGAGGAATCAGAAAGATTCTCTCCTTCGTGCCATATTAAATTGCATCTAAAATTTTCGGGAAAAATACTGAATCCCTCGTAATTTCGAAATGACTCAATTTCCCCTAGGAGGACCGAACAGATACAAATTTGACTGCGCAGTTTAGAATGCTTTCTAGAGATCTAAAAGTATTCTGGATAGACTCGGTGAAAAGTGTCTTCATTGTATTTAGGAGGAAACCGTCGTTGGGTGCCCCTGACAACTACCAGTGCTATGTTTGTTTACTCAATCTTTTCCTTTGTTACAGGACTTTGGAGGTACATGAACCTGATTTGGGAGTTTAATTTGCAGATTTGGGATCACTAAGGGTGTTGAAAAAAAAATTGAAATAACTACAACCTCGGGCAAAATCTGTTGAGATTCATCGCAAAAATACTTATTTTTGATCTGACAGTGTCATCCTGGCAAAAATCAGCAAATGAATGCATATTTCCCCCCTCCCCTTATCCAATGTTGTTTAGGTAACACGAGAAATATGAGAAATAAAACGAGAAATACATGAGAAATACTGGTGTATGTTGAACCATAGTTTAACAGCTTAAAACTGTGCGTGAAGAAATAACGAAACCGGAAGAAGAAAAGGAGAAAAAAGAGGGAAGCATTCAATGACCAATTTTTGTTTGTATTTGTCTGCGTTAGAATGGTGTCTGTTTAGGGTTCAAATGATGCTTGATTCGCGCACTGGATATTTCATTTTCCTCTAGGGATCTAATTCCAATTTTCTTGCGATGTGGCGCATCTCGTGCCGTCATATAAGAAGATAGATGCTCCCGTGCGTGGTCGCACACTTTTCTTCTTCTTCATATTTAAAGAGCCTTAAACTTCCGATTTTAGCTCTTACACATATTTTAAATTTGTTACTGTTGTATTGGGGAGTTTTTCTCCGCGCAGTATGTCGGATCAAGGGAAATAAACAAATTGTATGTTCTTACTGCAAACTCCGCAACTCTTCATGCATTTACTTCTCATCCAGTCTGCGTGCTTCTTACATTCCCCAAGACCTGCCCAGAACTCACAGTGCAAAGTACAAGTGTCCTTACATTCTGTAAATTAATGATAAAAGTCCTGTCATTGCCTGCTTGCAATAATAGTTACCTCCGGGCCGGTCGGCTAGTTTAGTGGATATAAAAGACTTCATTAAAACACTGACTTCCGGCACACAGCGGCTCAAAATTAAAGTTTAAGTGGCGGAGAAAAAACAAGCAAACAAACACATTTTGAGGATCCATTCCATTTTAAACCTCCTAAGTTGATAAGTTTGTAACTTTGATGTAGCCTACCTATAACGTTCTTACTGTGGAGATTTGACTTCGTACGAGAATTGCTAGCCTACGCAGGCTAGAGAATTGCTGAACTTTTCCCTTTCCCTATCTGTTTTTTTTAACAAACCAAATGACTCTTTTTCAGTTAAATATTTCAGTTTTTCTTTTCACAACACATTTTTGCGACTGTGCTTTGCATAAATACCTTGAGAAGGAAAGATAGGAGCATACACGAATCAAGTCAGGCGGCAGAACCCTATCGAACCCTACGGCCTCCTGTTTCTTGCACAGCTCCTAGATCTTATAACCTGTACACATTACCCTAGAAGCATCTGCTTGCGTTTTGTTTCCTAGTGACTGAAACAGTCGGTAGACTACCAGTTGATTTTCCTGTGCGACACACAGCTCTTTAAGACGGAGCACCGTTTTTTTTTTTCTTTTAAAGAAAAGTGTACAGTAAAATGCATAAAGAGTAATCCTTGGCAAGTCCCAAAGACAGGGGAACCACGGCTAGAACAACGGAAGACGGCTGCTTTGGCACTGTTCCGTCAAATCCTATTCTTTATTATTCGGATATCTTCTCAGTCTTCAGGTGATTTTTCTATTGGCACCAACTGAAAGTAATATTTTGAACTTTCTTTGCTTTCAATTTTGTAAGTCGCACATCGGTCATGACCGGTGAAACAGTGACAAAGACCCTCTAGCGAAAAAAAATTCATTCCTACCTGTTGTTGATGGACTCTTTGTCGGAGTAGGGTGGCTGAGTGCTGGAGGAGTAGTGGGCGTCGGTTGAGTCACCACAGTAGGACGAGTTTTTGTTTGTGGCGTCGGCATAAGATCTGTCAATAAATTAAAGAGATTGCACTGAAACATGATAATGAAAGCTGCTACTTTACAAATCACACCCAGTGGGAAATAAGCTACAATCTTGAACAAAAACGTTAAGAAAAATGGGCGTTCTTATTTCTAGTTTCAAGATAACGCTCTTGATAGCAGTGGCAACTACAAATACTCTCAACCCTCCCCCCCCTCCCTCTACCCTCTTCCCCCAAACCAAAACACAATAATGATGGATCATTTCTGACACCGACTGAACAACATTTACGCAGGGTGGGGAAGGAGATGGGCCCTCCATGTCCGCGGGACAAGCGTTCTGTTGGCAAAAAAATGCTATAACTGAGCCTTAAACCTTACATCTTGGCAATAAAAAAGTTAAAAACTGGTCTAAAAGTACCTTGTAAATTGTCAAAGAAGTTAAACAGATTCTCGATGAATTTTGGTATATATTTGAGCCATGAGAAGTAATTCACCATACTATCGGGGTTGTTCTCATCCTTTTTGGAGAGGTTTAATAATAGTACAAAAAGATAAAAGCCATGCATGGTTTGGCCAAGACAACTGCCTCTATAACAACCAACAAAAGCTGATTGCCTTATGATGACCGAGCGGTTAAGTTAGAGAGTTGAACTTGCAACTCAGCAGTTCCGAGTTCAAGTCCTACCCTGACCGCTAGCTGGATTTGTTCTCGGTAGTCCCGAGATTAACTCCTCGGCCACGCTTGTGACATAGCCAACTAGTTTGCCTGTGGCCAGCTGGGACTCTAAACCTTGTTGTGTTCCTTTTGAATTCATGTTTCAGTTCCTGATTTGCTCGGCCTTGCAATTGTGCTAATAATTGCAATACTGTCAAGGGAAAATAAATGTTATTTATTATTTATTCAAAATATTTCGCCGTTTCTGATTGCCTCGGTGGATAACATCCGCCTCGATCTGCATAATTCTTCATATTCTACTCAGCCTCATTCAATAACTGCCTATTATTAGTAACAGTGTTATTGCAATTTAAAATTTGAGAAAAATATAACATACCACAAACGCAGGTTTTAAAGCATTCATACTTCATGTAACCCAGTGAGCAGGCGTGACCGTTCTGTACTCTCCATTTACAAGTACTTGTTTCCACTTTGTCCATACATTTTTCTACGATTAGGTCAAGAAAGTGGAGAGAGTTGTAATAGTCAGTCAATGTGAAATTTCTATTTTTTATTTTTTTTTTCCAAGCAGCAGAATGTGAGATAACAGATCCGAAGCAACTTTAAGACCGCGTTTGCCCAGCATGCACTTCTATATACCTTACCTTCTTATACACCTTCATCATGCCATTGGGCCATTTTGACGGATACCATAGTGTCAGAGCAACAATTTACATTAAATTTGTTTCGCACGCATTAAAGTCTGTTTTTGATAACTTAGCTTCTCGATCCACTCAATCTAGTTATGTTTTGCGCGCACCAGGTTTTAGCAGTGTTGCGGAGTCCCATTAGTTGAAAACCAGACTTCGAAGGGGAAGAGGCGGGGGAAAAGGGGGTGGGGAAGGGGCCTAGTTTTACTTTTTGTACTACACCAAGATGGTAGTGAATCACGTAACGAAGCATTTTCTGATAATGACAGGAGGGTTGTTTATGATACTGTGTAAAAACTTACTTTCGCAGTTCTTCCCGTACCATCCTTGATCACAGATCTTCTCTAAGGAAAAGAGTAACATGTAAATTTGTCAACGGTCTGTGAACAAACTCCTTACTTAAGAAAATCGCATCCTCTCCATGAGCCTAGTGCACCAAAAATTTGAAAAGACCAGCTAGACCAATCGATTTCTGTGTGCCTGAGTAAAGTCATTATACAGGGGAATATCGATCGCCCGAATGTTTTCCCTTTTATGTTGTATTCTGGCACGTAAGTATTTATTAAGGACGCTGCTTTAAGAGAATCGAGCCCTCAACGTTTCGTCCTGAAAACCAGCGCTCCACCTGTCCAATTGAGCTAAAACTCGCTTCCCTTCCCTTTATGCCGGAGACGAGCAAGGGTAGTATTCATGATCCTCCATGCTTTTGCTCGCACGAATTATTCGTATTTCATGGCTAAGACCTTTACTCTAAACACACTATCAGTCGCAGTGATATACTTTAACCGCCGTCAAAAATTGTTACCTATTGACTTAGATAGACATAACAAAACATTCCCAGTGCAAAGCAGCTCAGTCCTTACCAGTGCAATCGGAGCCTTTCCACTTTCCGTAACACGTACAGGTACAAGTTTTTCGATCGATTTGCCCTCCATTCTTGCATTGTAATTGACATTCTGGGATAGAAATTATTTTTATGGTAAGAGATTAAAAATATAGTTCAGTTGTCAGTTGTATTGGATTCCGCTTCTGGAACCCGTTTTTCGAAAGTCCCGATAATTAAAATGGGCCCGAAATGCTGTTGTCGTTTACATAAAAGATCGTTGTTTCCATAGTTTTGCAGATAAAATTTGAATTGAGATGATTTAACTATAGGTAAAGCCGTGAAATAAAATTTAGAGGTTCCTTAGCTGGGAACAGCGTTTTTTGTTCTTTAGATTTGGATCTGAATATTTGATTTCCGTCTCTTAAAGTTACCGGGACTTTCGAGAAACAGGCCCCAGAAGCGGAATCCACCAATCACAGCTGACCATTTCTCTGCAAATGGTGATGCCGCTTGACTATGTAATAATAGTAAACAGTCGAAACGTATCGCGATCATATCTGTGTGACTAAATCACGATGCAAATGATTTCATCCCCCGCCCTGTGTATCGTTAAGATTCTAACTGCGAGTTTTTAGTAAAAAAAAAAAAACATTGAAACGCTCGCGTCTTCTGTTATCTGCGTTTTTATTTAGAAAGTAATGTGAAGCTACTCACTACACATGTTGCACATTCGAGGGCAGTGTTTTTCCATGAGATCTTTATTTGAGAGACACATGCCTTTTGTGTATGTCCCTCCACATTTGGGGCTGAAATCCTTGCACTCTCCTGTGAACAGAATATATTAGCTATATTTTCATTTTTATCTATCATCGACGGCCGCTTCACGGAATTTCACTGACAACTGGTTAGAGGGTGGGATTCACACTTTATTGAGCCTCTGGAGCCTGTTAGAATAATCACAACGAACTTTTAGTGATGTGTGCCTTTGCACACAAGAGAATAGAGAGCTTTAGATTCGAAGACGTCTACGAGTACGAGGTTTTCTCAATACTGTAGGTATTGCGCGCGAGTTAGCCTCCGTCATTTTGGTGGGAAAACGTGGAAGCCGTTGTCATTCTACAATGGGATTTAGCGCGAATGTCGTAGTGGCGTGAACAAGTTATCAAATGTAAGAAGTTTGATCATTTTGCTATCGGGAGAGGGCTTAACCTCCTTCAGTATAAATAACTGTACTAACTTTTTTGGTGAAAAAAACTAAAATGAAACTTTCCGCGGTGTCTTTTCTTTTAGAACATGCACGTGCGAAAACTTTACTAGTTAAATTTCGTACTCGTACTCGTTCTCATCCTCAAATCTAAAGCTCTCTAATGTGGTACAAAGAGGAACTGCGAAGGAAACGCCCAGTCTAGTCCTTTTGGATATGTGAATTTTACCACAGTTAATCTTAGACCAATTAAACGCTTGAAATAAATCGTAAGTTGGTTTCCAGGGAGGTCCAAATTTTTTTTATTTAGTTTTGTCAAGAGAGAATAATGGGGGCTCAAGCAACGACGAAAGCAAAAAAAATAATAATAAACGTACATAAAACAATGAATTTGCGTCCTTTCAAACTTTATCGCGTCCATTTGGACCCGCTCTATTTGTTAAATGTAAGTCATTTTTCCCTAGAGTTGAATTCTTACGGTCTTTTCAAAAAGGAAAGTTCGTCCTCGTATGTTCACGTCCTCCATAAAACGTTTATTTACTTTCACGTCGTAGTCGTACAGTGGACGTCAAAGAAATATACTCAAAGCGTGTTGTACGTGCAGAGCTGTTGTTTTGCTCATAAAATCAATTGGTTTTGGCTGTTGTCGCTCTCTTGGTGTGTCTCCATTACAATATTCTGCATTGTAATTTGCTTTGAGACAAATGCGGGTGGAATTGATTACGTTTTAAATAATCGATTAAAGTGCACGTCGCAGGGATTAAATTGCAACCCCTAAAAATAACTTAAGTGAAATTGGCATATCCCGGCCAACGCCCTAAGGTTCCTTCTCTGACCCATTCTTCTTTCTTGAGAAAACTGAGTACACTGTAC
>OZ037785.1:28398803-28466303 GCA_964035525.1 Porites cylindrica
ACAACCTCTTCTAAGCGGACACTCTCTATTTAAGCGGAAACCTGGGAAAGTCCCAATTAGCTCGTTTAATCCCAATCTCAGTTAATGTGAAGGCGTATTCAAAAAAGTCAGTGGAGCTTAACCGCGCGAAGTTTGACCGTTGACGTTTTGCCCGTCTGATTCATTTGAATATTAAAGCTAAAAAGTATAAAGCAATGTTTTCAGGTTGTCATGCATCCTGTGTGACTTTTGTCCAAATGACAGAATCTAACTTTCAAACTTGTCAGTATGCCTTCTGCTGTATTTATTGAAGCCAACTTTATTCGCCCTCGATGCGGGTCTAGCAATGTGGTGACATTTTGAAACTGATATAAAGTTGAAAAATTATCGCAGTTCGTAGAAGTCAGTAAGCCGCAATTGACGATTGTGAAATTTTTTTAAAAACTTTAAGAATGTTTTGATTACAACTTTTTCAGCTGTAAAAAATTGGCAGCCAGTGAAAAGGTTTTGGTTTGCAAACAATTTTACCTCTCCCATTTGTTCACGGCTAACTTTTGATCGTAATCACACTTCCGTAACAATTAACTGAACTACAAAACGTAAATTTTTTTCATGGTGAACATTGCTCTTTGTTCACAGTTTAGGATTGAGTTCAGTGGTGAGATTTTTTAAACGTCGGTGATTTTGACCTTTAACGTCAGTCTGAGAGCTGCAATGAGTTAAGGAATATGAAAAAGAGATTTTTTTGCTAGTAAACGCTATCTGAAAGTGTACTTACCACTGAAATAGCTTTTGGAACTTAGTCCTGACCTCGAAAAGTCGCGCATTCAGACTGAAACGGGCGAATTTTGGCTGTTACTTTTATATTTAGCTTTTCTTATGCTTATGTTATAACAGTTAATTAATGCAGAGAAAGTTAACTGTCGCTTCGTTTAAACAGTAATAATCCAGTCTTTGTTTGTTTGCCAATTGTTGGTCTAATTCGAGTATACAAACAATGTACAATGCCCTGCTGAAAGAATGCTCTTTTGTTCATGATTTTAATGAAAAAGATGAATTTGAAAATGAAGTAACGGAAGCCATGCAGTGTCAAACTGTAGAACAGAAAAATGTCAGTGGTCATTATCATAGCCAGGTAATTATCAATAGATATCGATAGATAGCTAGAAATGCGAATTATAAATGTATACTTCGAACAGAGCAGCATTGGGATCTACGGAAAACTAAAATAAATAATGATACATAGCGCTGTAGCCGTGAGCTACTACCGTATTTAAAATAATAATCGTCGGTTTCGGCGCACTTGGCATGGCAGCTCTAATCTCATCGCCTCGCCCTCGTCAACTCTTACGGACCGACAGTAGGGGTAATAAATGTTGTATTCCTCGATGCAGCTGTTGTGGCTCAATTCTATCCTTGGTTTAATTTTTATTTTCTTTTGTTTCATACTCATTATCATACTGCATTACCATACCCAAAAACAGGCCTGACCCAAAAACAAAAGAAAATAAAATTTAAACCAAGGGTAACCATTGAACCACAACATAGCTCAGTCACGCTCGTGATTGACCTAGTCGTTCAGGTTGTATTGATTTTTGTCACATAAAATTCCACCACCGTAATGAGCCAATGCAAAGCCAACAATAACCCTCACAATGGACCCTTTAATAGAGCCGGCAAAACATCTCTAAACCGTTACATGAAACAAAAACACCCTGCTAGAGAGCATGAGACGCAGTGGAGCAACAAAAACAAAAAGGCTACATCACCATTTTATTTTTCCCTTCACCTTTTCAAGGTCCAACACAACCAAAATCGTTGTTTGCCTTACAGCAACGTATTTCGGTGCCATGCGACTATTTAGCTGCACTGGAACATAGTAAAGGGGAGTGGTTATGAGCGGCGGAAAACAACAGTGCTGCACTTTATGTATTCTCCTAACAATGTTAGGAGCTTAAACGGTGCACAATCCCGGTTTTTTGTTCACGAATTGCCGGTAACGGTATAAATTGATGGGAAATTTTTATCATGTTTTCAATTGGTCAGGGATCGAAATGATAGGTACGTTGTGCAAGTCAAGTACACAAAAACATGTATAACAAAGGAGTCTGGCGGGCTACATAACCTGATTCCATGACAAGAATCATTGGTAAAAATTTGCCGTTTGGAACCAGCCTTACTCTTTGTAGGCTACCGGAAATGGGGATCTATCATGGGGCAGGCCTTACGAGGTTCAGCCATTTCTGATCTTCGTTCGGACCTCCTGGCAGTAAGGTGGTGTGTCGTCGTCAAATATTTGCCTGCGTGCAGACGTCTCCTATTTCCTTTGTTGCATCTCTCAGGAGCGACCAGGAATATGTCGCGCCTGCAGCTGCGCACAAGAACCATGTACACAACATTTGATTAGATAAGATCAAAATTATTTTGAGTTTTATTGTACGTGAATATTCATCAGATATCTCACAATAACGCTAACCTATCAGTTTTATCATAAATTTGTCGCAAAAAAAAGCCGTCACATACATTCAGTATAGTTTCACTGATATTTCAGTCTGTGAAGCAAAAGCTTGAAATTCCTCTCTTTCTGAGAGTTTGAGATCCCTCCCTACAAGTTTTGTGAAATGAACAGAAGGTAAACATTATCTTGCATTACAGTCTTTGCCTATGGCCTTTTAATCAGGCGGAGAAAAAAAAAGAAAAAAAATTATTAAAAATGCCACTTACTATGTTTAGAAGCATATATAACCATGAAGCGTCTAAATTCCCCTTATTTGTTTAGAACCACGCTGGGGCTTTCTAGCCGTCCAATCAGAAGCACGAAATTTCTTTTGCCCATAGATCGAATCAGAGAATTGAACGCATCTCTGTCTAAAACGTAGCTAATAACGAATTCTTCAAGTCCTGTTATATGCTTCTGCCATACTTCATACTTGCAGAAAGATTTCAAAATCAGGAAAAGCCGATTTAGATATGATAGTTCTTCTATGATAGGTGTCACCTTAAAACTATAAATTGATTTTAAAAATCATGCAAACTCGAGCTCTGAAATTTATCTTAAAAAATTTTTTTCATTTGTAGACAGTCTATAAAATGAACTACTTTAACCCAGATGAAAAAGACTTCAAACTCTGAACCAGTCACTCTTCTTGATCTTCTGTCCTCCCACTTTCACATGCTTCCTTTCAATGCACTTATTGCAAGTCTTCGGGCAGTGAAGCTCGATAAATTCTCTGTTCTCCGTCTTCTTCCCAAAGCAGAATTTCTTGAATCGCTTGCACAATTTAAGATGGTCTTTGCAATCTAGAAAAAGAGAGTAGAGAAACAAAAAACATTGACGTCAGTTGTGCAAGCTTACTACTGATACTATACATTAAGACCTCTAATTATCCGTATCGCCGATTTGAGTCTCACCACGAAACCATGAAGTTCCTTTCGCGCACTTATTGTTTTTTGCTGTACTTTGCTACTCTCGGCTAACGCGCAGCAGGAGCCCCGGCATATGAGCTCCTGCGCGCTGAAGCTTTAGTTTAGCCCATCGCTGGGCGAGCTGTAAAATAATGCAGAGCGTAAACAAGCGTCACAAGCGTGTTAAAGAAGAGTTCGTTCACTTCCTTTTGTGGAAATTGAAATCCAAATGAAAAATACACGCGGTTGTTTCGACAAGTAGCAGCATAAGTTATACATAATCGGTTCCTGTCCGTAATATAAAAAAGCATCCACGAACAGAGCTTTTGGAAGCTCTCATTTTTTCATTCAATTCGGGCGGCCTCAGCCGAGCTAGTGACCTGGGCCCAGTTGCTCGAAGCATGGTTAGCGTTAACCAGCGTTTAATACTTTGACAACGTATTGGTTTTGATACTGCTTAACAAATGGTTAAAGCTAACCATGCTTTGAGCAACTCAGCCCTGGACGCCTAGTCCACTCTGTCGTCCATGCAGGCTGAGAGTTCGCTGCAGATACCCCAGCGTCCCTCATCGGGGTGTCTAAGAATGTGGGCACTGGGCGACCGCGTCGCAGGTGCCCAAGTGTTGGCCGCTACAGGACAAGCTGGCTGGCTGGCAGGCAATTCGCGGTGACGGTGCAGGCAATGGCTAGCAAGAACAAGCCTTCTGAATCCGTTCCTGGTAGCCCTAATGCATATTCAATACTCGGTACTGCTTATTTTATCAATGATTTTTCATTATCCCAACTTTTTGACTAGAGCTAAAAAAAATGGAAATTATTGAAAAATTCACTGGTTGTTCTTTTTGGATTTTTTTTAATTGTGACGTTTACCAGGACAGCCTTTGATTCCATAGACATCTTTCCGTGGCGTGCGCCTATCCCAACAGCAGCCAAAAGAGCTAAATCTGCAGTCTCCCTGGGGCTTTCCACCTGTAGAACAACATATCAAGAGATTACCATGTCTGGACTAAAAGATAACATCTTTCATAAAGTTTGCATTACTTACATAAGTGGCAAGTGGCAGCACAACTTCTGTTCAGCTTTGCCTTCAGTTGTTCAATTTCCGTGTAGCAAACTCCTAGTCCCAGCTCCTTGACAAGTTTCTCACAAGTCCTTTGCACATTTTCGTTATCTTTACAGTCTGTGTTGAAACAAATTCAAAGGCAAATTAGAGCCAGACTAAATGCAAGACTGGCATTTCCCCCGTGAGCAGAGTTGTTGTATAACTGTCGTTCCTTTTAACATTATTCAATGTAATCAGTGCAATCAGGAGCCTATTACGCTCCTGATGTAATTTAGTAGCTTCACCGGAATGGGACACCGCGATAGTTCCCGCCAAAAAAGAGCACGGCCGTACCACTTTCTCTTCCCAAAAACCTACAAAAGATTGGCTATACTCCTAGAGGGCGGATGTACACAAGGTACTATTCTCCCGGGTACTGTGCTGAGTCCCTTTGCTGAGTCCCCTAATCTTTTAGAACAGTAATGTGGGCTCTTCTAGGTCCCCTTTGAACTGATTAGAACGAAAAAGGAGAAAAGGCCAATGCAGGGCCAATGGCACCTGAACTGAGATCAACAGTCTGGCGTACTACAGTGTGATTGGTTCATCAGTGATCACGCAGCCTTAAGTAAATTCAAATGTAGCAGCTGTCTTAGGTCTCCTAGTAGGAGACATTGGAAAGAGATGAAAATTTGAAAAACTGCTGCCAAAGCACCTACCATGTAACCTGAGTATCAGGCCTTCCTAAGAGGCTAGGGGAGGAGGTAGGGGAAAGGGGGGACGAGAGAAAGGAAGTAGTGTAAAAAGGGGGGTCGGTAGGCAACACACGACTTTTACCTCATGCCCACACCTGGCTCATGCCAAAATGCTGTTTGTTCCAATAATCAGTTTTTCTTTTTCTCTGACAGGTAGATTGCTCGGGAGGATTAAGTTTTGACTGATAAAATGTGATTTTTGCCGTTTATTTCAAACCGAAAGGTCGTGACACGCATATTGATTTTTTGCGGTTATTATTGTTTCTGCTCGGCATGAATCAGTGATGATTTGCCCTCTGATGGAAGAACATTTTTCCTTTGACCTCTTTTGAAATGTAACTTTCTTCATTGCGGCTAAATAAGGGTTTTAGGTTGTTTAATTTCTCCAAAGTGCCTCCTGGATCTGAATAATTATTTAAGCCTTTTTTGTCCGTGAATGTGACGGTTTGCTGCAATGTATTGTCACGCTGGGCTTAGCTCGTTACCGTTTTTAGCAGGATGTTAAATTCTCACAAATGGTGATTTACAGATCCAAATCTCGAAGAATGGGTTGCAGCTTAAACTGAGGCTACATCAACTATGAAGAACTGCGATGTGACTCGTGATGATGTCATGATTGCTCTAAAACAATGAATTTTAAACTCCAGCTCGTTTTTCTATTAATGTGAGTCTTTGGACTGGAGCACGTAGTTTCTCCCTTGGTGACAACTTTCGAATTAGCTTAATAGTCTTGCGACTGTTCTGTTATTGCCACTTTGTGATCAGGCAAGACCATGGTTTCGGTTCTCCACGCGAACCGCATCAGTTACCGGGTTGACTTTATGCTTAGTTGCTTTAACATGAGCAACTCTAGTTACTTTTTCTGTGCTGTGGCGAGAACCTTAAGCCGTTCTGTTTAGTTGAGCTTTGACCTTGTACATAAGTACCCGCGTGAGGGATCGAAAATTCTAGCTTTCTTATTGGCTACTGAACGCAACCAATTACGGAGTGTGCATTTCGATCCTCTTCTGCTTGAAGCTTGAAGTGTGTTTTCTCGGAACGCATTTTGTGAAAATGTTAGCACTTTCTTTTGTAAAACAGTTGGAGGAGTTCAGTAAATAAGTGTGAACAAAGATTCCGTACACTCCCTCTAAAATTGGAGTGGATACCTTCTTTGTTAGTAGCGCAATGTGAAACGTTCTCCTCTGTTCTTGGTTCTTAGTAAGTGCTTGTCTTTTGCTCTCTCCTTTTTTCTCTTCCCTCATCCTCCTCCCCCCGCCCCCTCCACCTAGAAACGCCTGATACTCAGGCTACTTACCATGACCCAAGATTGTAGGACAGAGCTCGAGTAGAATTTAATGAAACAAGTTAAGAAAAAACGGAAGTGAACTAGGATAAAGAAAAAGATTGCTTTCATTGTTTTTATGGAAGGCTTTTTGATTCGGTGATTTCCGCCATGATAACACATTTCTGAAAAACTCATTTTACCTTTCGTACCTAGCTCGTCTCCAAGGCTTTCCCCTTAAAAAAATGGGTGGGGCGACCCCACCCATAGGGGAAAAGCCCTGGGGACGAGGTTGATTTCGTATTAGCACATTCCACGCAACCCTTTCGTTTTTGTGCATCGATTGCAACAAAGGAAGTTATCTCAATGACAGATGGGGACAGATGCTTAACCCTTTTCACCAAATCTGAGAGGATAATTTATCACTCTAACTTTTAAATCTGTGAATGAAATCCTATGGTCTCGTAATTCAAATGAAACCTTCTTGGCAGTAGTGTTGTATTGTACTCTTTACTTCTAAGGATTTTACACAAGAATACCTGGAATGTTTGGAAATCTTTAATTACATAAGCGGTTTGTCACTATGAAGAATGAACTGAAGGGTTGGAAGGCATACAGCACCTACGTTAGTTCATAAATGTTTAGGGGCAAAAATAAAGTGAAGTAACTATTGAAACTAACTATTGTAACTATTGAAAGCATTTTGAAGGCTGACGAATTGCGTTCTATTTAACATGCTTTGTCACTTTATCTGAATTTTTATAATTGTCACTACTACGCTTATATTCGGTGTTTTTTACCTAAGAAAGTAAAATATGTACCGGAAAACACGTGATCTCTCCTTAGGCTAGGTCAATTAAAGTGAGGAAGAGAATTAACCGTTCTTAAAGTTTCACTGTCATCATGGAAGAATTTCTTCAATCGATTCTCCGAGAAGAAAAAGGATATAAGCGGACTAATGACGTTTATCACAAAATCTTTTCTAACAGGGTGAAACAGACCGTTTAAAGGGTCAATTGTGAGGGAACTGCAAGGTGGAACCTAGCAGTTAGGGTTTTATTACATACAAAACACTGCATGCACAGAGGGAAAAAAAGGCGATCGGAAGGAAATAGCCTAAAAGGGCTAGTATCGCACAGAAAAATGCCTTAGCCTACATATTTCATGTTTTGGGTGACTGGGAGGATTTCCCATTCATTATATATCTGCTCAGTCCCCGGAGGGAATGGATTAGCCAGTGGAAGACTGTTAGCTGTAACAATTAAAATTGAATCTAGCCAAGTTAGCAGAACTGTGGTGCTATATTAGCAGCTTTCGACAAGGGTGTTTTGCAAACTTTTTAGTTGTCGTTCACTGTCATGCCATCAATATACTCGAGGATCAAACTCGTTAATTATAAAGTCGGCTCTCTGACATGCCTGTCCGTGTTTGGATGGGATAGAAATGTACCAAAAGAAATCTTTTAACTTCAGCTGTTGCCAAAAAAAAACACTTGCGAAAGTTTTGCTAATGCAAGCCATACGTCGCCAGTTTTACTAAGTCGTCATTGTAAAAAAATAAAAAAAATATAGAGATACCACACATCACGTACCTTGTCTTTTGGCCCTGCTCCTGGTCTCTACTCTTCTGTTAGCAGAAACTTGCGGAAGAACAACACACAGTGACAACACTGCAATCAAAATGTACCCCAAGGAAGTTTTTTTTCGACTGGCTGCCATGTGGCATCAAGAAAAAAATTCTCTTTTCTCGTTCGTTCGTGGCTTGTTTGTCGGGTTAATGTGCGGATTATCACATTATATCTGTTGTGCGCAACCAGCGATCGTCACATGCGATAACTAAAACACGCAATCTATTTTCGCTGTCATCTTTAAATCATTCGCATGACAGGGGTCACCATATTCAGTAAAACCTCTGATTAAGCGGGATCCTTCATCTATAGGTAAAGAAGTCTGAGGCGATGGACTCAGTGTCCTTTTTTTGATGTCCTCATTGAACGACCACTTTTACCGTTGTTACTGCTGGAGAGAGGTATTTTTCTGTTTATTTTTTAACGCACCTTTTACTTCCGGCTCTGATCTCTTCTCGCAGAAAACCGGTTATAAACAAAAACATTTACAGTGACGTTGTGGAGTGAAGGATGATCGCTCCCGATTCGTAACTAAGGAATTTTCAGTTGAAAAGCAACTACTGTTCAGTGATGTTACTCGTCTAGCATGCATCTCATCGTTTTGAAAATGATCTCGCTAAATCAAATGCAAAACAATCCATAGAAAAATCGCCAAAAATCCAAATGTCATTTTGTCACTGCAGTTCCTGAATGTTGAAAAAATTTGCTTCGATCGACTAATGATAATTGACAGATTCCATATTTGGGCAATACAGCGATTCTACCTTCACTTGGAAACTTGACAACGTATCGAACAGTGTGTGTTTGCTCAGGTATTCTTGATCTGCCACAGGGACCCAGGCTCGTATATCAAAGTAATAATATAGGCGCTTTGATAGCGCTGGTCTAAAGAGCAACAAATAAAAATAATAATAATAATAATAATAATAATAATAATAGTAATAATAATAATAACGACAACAATAAACAAATGACAAGTGGCGTCCATTATAACTCATTTACTTTTCTTATGAAACTGAAGATGTTTTGCCTCCTTTTGGGTTGTTTCTCGACTATACCCTGAGCATATTCAGACCGTCATCTCAGCCAACTTTATTCTTCACTTCTCTACAGTGTGATATACACACTTCGTGGAAAATTATAACATCTAACTGAAACGGCCCTTAATGATTTATTATAATGATACAAAATGTAAATGTTATTTATCTAGCGCTACTTCCTATGGATCATAGCGCTTTACATTGTTTAAAACAAAAATAAAAAATGATAAAAATTTACATCAAATGTTTATAAAAAGTGTTGATTCAGATTACATGACCTTATTTTATACATACCTGGCTATATATGTTATCTACAATTGTGCTTAAAAAAATATGGAAATGCTGTGAAAACCAATTTAAAAAATGAAAATGATAAAATCTGAAAATCTTTATATAATATTAATATGTTACATATATAAAGTCAAAACTGAAACTTAGCCCACAATTCTGTTTAAAAAGATATGTGTACATAGACATACGTGGAATGGTTTTTAATAATAGTTTGTCAGTTGCATGTACTGTAAATCCATGGCTGTTTTATTATTTTATCATTTTGATATTAGGCCGTCCACACCGATTCGGATACTTTTGAACCCGCATGTTTTTTTTTTTTTGTTTTGTTTTGTTTTTTTTCACAATAGAACGCGGATGAATGAATGAGCGAATTTAATGGTTTCGTGTGGAGAGAAGGCCGGTCTTGTCAGAAATATGAGGTTATTTTAAAAAATATCCGGATTATGTGGACTGGGCCTTATTTGTGGTAAAACATTAAACTACAATTAGCAAATATATTTTTTTGATAGCCTTGTTCATCCGTGGCCTGTTTCAAACTGGAACAAAAATTGATTTGCACTGAGTTAGTTGCAATCATTGGGTGACCATAACATCGGTCAAACTGTAAGATACTGTAAGAGGTTGGTGATCAATCAAACATCGAAAATCCAGAAGAAGTACTATTCATCTCAGAGGGTGTTATCTTCATTTCTTCTTGAATATTCCAGTTCAGTTGCTTTACCCGCTAAAGATAAACAGAGATCCAGTTAACAAATCATTCTTTTTAACCTGCCAGCAGAGGCTGCACCAGCTGGCGTTTAGTTCGTTTACGTTTGTGGGCGTTGTTCAGTTGACAATTTAACACAGTCGTCCGGCTATTTCTTGACTGCGCGCACACAAATTGTTACTGAATATCAAATCTTGCACGAAAGTCAAGTGAAGCAACAGAAGGACAGAACTTAAAAGTAATAATGTTTCCCAACTTTTTCAAAAGTAATCTGGTGATTAATTATTTGGTTGGTTACACGTACGAAATATCGACCAGTTCATATGCGTTCCCCAGTGTAAGTGGTGCCCGCCTGTAACATGATGTTATTGTTTGCACATTTTAAGAGGCCACAACCGTAATCAGTGACAGTTCGCCCCATGTAAGGGAATTCAAGACAGTCTTAGATTCTGGGATACAAGTCACGGATTTCGGATCCCAGGTAATGGATCAGCCGGATCCTTTGTCAGTGGAACTTGGATTCTGGATTCCAATCGATAGTGGGATCCGGAATTTTGGACCTGTATTCCGAACTCCAAAGCACGGATTCCCGATTCCAAGAGAAAAAATTCCCGGATTCCAGATTTCGGACTCCCTTACTTTGGACACGACATCACAGTAACTACTGTGACTTACCTTTATTTGATCAAAGTTTTCCCCAGTCAGACATCTTGATCTTTTGTCCACTAATCCTCATATCCCTTCTTGTCCGGCATCTCCCACATGTCAAGGGACAGTGAAGGTCCATAAATGCTCCGTTCTCAGAGTCTTGACCACAGAATTTTTTGAATCGTTTACACAATCGAAGATGATTTTTGCACTCTAAAAAAGGTAAGATTCAAAAGGAAATTTATTCGTGTCAATAAAAAACATAATAGTCTACACATCTTTGCTTAGAAATGTTGAAAGTTAAAACTGACTGTAATTTCGGAATCATTCACAATTTGCTTCGTGTTAACCCTGTGTGTGTGTTTATGTTCCCAAAAAGTCTTTTCAACCAGTCGTATGCACTTCACTGGAGAGAAATTTTTTGGTAAGCAGTTTTTCTAAGCATTTTTAAACATCCTCTGTCTGATGTGAGCGCTTCCATGCCTGTGATACCCTCCTTTTGACTACATATAGCTGACAAATCACCTGACAGACAGCACGAGATGAAGCCGACCTTAAAAACTTCCTTTTTTTTTCACCCCGAGGAAACACTACGCACAAGTTGCTTGCATGAGTTGTTTCTTTGGAGACATATGTTATAAAGTTAGGTCTACACTAGCCTCCCCGCAGACGTCCTTTGGGGTTCGTTCGTCACGCATGGGGTAAGAAATGAATGCGTGACGAACGAACGGCAAAGGAAGTCTGCGGGGAGGCTAGGTCTACACTCGATTGAGAAAACGCTGTTACGTACTTTAAATCATAAACCTCAACAATGAAACCCTAAGAGCTTTCTGTGAAGAGTTCACGCAACAATTTTATTTGCATAATCAGCGAGTGTCGTGCCGGTGATAATTCTCATCCGGGGATTACGAGCTTATCCATTCTTGGTTTTAATTATTTTCAGATAGTTATCTTCACACTGATAAAACGTTTGCTATGTTGGCAATGTGGACGCACTCTAAAGAGATTTCTGAAAACGTCTGCCCAAAGTTGGAGTTGTCGCCAAGAAAACGTGAAGCCCTCACTTTCTGGAAGCTCTGCCGCATGGAAGGCTTGTAATACATGATGTACGTTTTACTAATAAACTAATAAATTTAAACCCATAAACTCATTGGGTCTCATCGTTCGTGATTCATTCTTTTATTCGCTGTTTTCATTCTTAGTAGTGTTTCGCCATCATTTTTACTCTCTTTGTATTAGGACTTTACCTGGGCATCCTTTAATTCCGTAGACATCCCCACGGGGTGTGTATGCATCCCAACAACAACCGTAAATACTTGTTCTACAATCTTTTGGGCGGCCTCCACCTAACGAGAAATTTGAAAGTTTTATTTCTATTGGCCTATCACTTCTATAAGAGAAACACGGTGCAGGTGACCCGAAAACCACAGACGTTGTATGGTGGCAATTTCGAGCCCTCAACCACACAAACGTCTGTAACGATTTCGCGACTTGGTGTGGCAAAATCTTTTCTGGAAGTATCACCTTAGAATTTTGTAAGTTTACTAATTTCAAGGCACTCTTGCCAGCAGTGTCGATTGATATTCTCTCAGTGATCTTAATAAAACTCAGTTTAAAAAAAACAGTTGAAAGGTCTATTGGGTCTAGCGTTTAAACTCTTGTGAATATATCATCATTTTGTGGTGCTTACAGAACTTGCAAGTTTCCCCACAGCTTCTCTCCAATTTTGCTTTCAGCGGTGCAACATCCGTATAGCACACCTGAATACCCATCTCCTTCACAAGCTTAATGCAAGTAGCGCGTCCTCTTGATTCATCGTTGCACCCTAAAAAATGAAATAACAGATCATCAAAGACTCATAAAGCCCCGGTCAAACCGTAACAATAACAGCGCCGCTTCGACATTCTCAGACAACTTTCTCAGAATGTCTCTGAGGTTTTAAGCTGGTCAGAAAAACACAAACTTACCGTCACATTTATGGGAGGGGCACCCTACGGGGATATAGTTCAAAACCACTTAACATAGCATTGTTGAACGTATTTTAGTATTCAAACAGTAGATATAGGCATATTTTTATCCCCTAAAAACTTTTCAGCTGTTCGGATTTCCTAGCTAAAAGTCTAGTGATCCGAAAATTATAGGGATAAAAACTTACCTTCTCGAAAATTTCAGCCGGGAAAAGGCTCCCGAAAATTCTAGGTGCCCTTTTTTAGGGTCAAAGTCCGTTGAAAATGGGTAATTATACCATTTTGTAGATGTTCAAAAATCCTAGGAGAGGCAGGCAAGCAAGAAATTTTGCAACAAATGCTCCGAAAATACTAGATCTCAAATCGTCTTCCGAACAGATATTTTTCCGAAAATTGCAGTTGGGTGCCCCTGTCATAGCAACGTTTTGCCATCTTAAAAGAAAATTCAATTTATGTTACGCATCTTCTCTTTTAAGAATCTCACATTCGTGGTCCCCAAAAAGGTTTTTTTTTTTCTCAAGCTCTAATAAAATCTATTTTCAAAAAACATGAGTCAAAAAGCAACAACGTGTTATTTCATTAGCCGATATTGTATGTGTTTGATCCTTCCCTATATACAAAGTCGTTGTGAGAAATTGAGAAAGGTTTCAACTTGTATACAGTGTATTATCAGCATCGTCACAAAAATTTCACGAAAAAGTTATATTCATATTACGCGGCCGAGACAGAAAGCGTCGAATCAAAGCATGAGCTCAGAAAATATTTTGTTGAAGAGGAGAGTCGAAGTCTTTAACAGAGTTTATTTACTTTTTAATTTAGTAACGTCTAATCAGTCCTTCTTTAACTTGAGACATCCGATCAATGATGAGGCATAGCAGACTTTTAAAAATGTTGGCAATGTCCTTCTCTTCATAATTTTTGATAACAAAAACGACGTTAATGGCCTCTTGAAAAACCACCGCTTTGAGGACAATAGACATCTTTCGACAGACAAGTGCTGTCAAGAGCCATAATGCCAAGCCCATTATGGCTCTACTGTGGTGAATGAAGTAGTTTCCAATAAAACCGTTTCCTTTCGATCGCAATTTACGGAATGTGGTTTCATTCTGGGTTTATGTTTGGCTTGGCCACTTAACGGCAATTACTCTCAATTGATTTGTTCTCCTTCCATTATTTCATCGGTTTTCATTTGAAAACTCGCCGAGAATTCCGAGTTCCATCGAAAATTAAATGTCTTAATTAGGCGTATTTAGTTCTTGTCACAACTACATGCTGAAAAATTTTGGATAATTTTTAGAGTATTTTATGGGAGGAAAAATGTGGAGAAAAGAAATTTTGAAGCTTCAAGGTAAACTGGTAATTAAAATTTAAAGAGAACATTAGTTGACAAAGGCCACTGTCTACTCTTGGCTACCGGCCTTCATCTTTTCATTGCCAACTTTAAACGCTTTTCAAAAAAATTCAACCATACATAAAGCCTCCTTAATGCATGAAACCCCATCGGCTGAGCATTTCGTAATTATGTTATCAAAATGAGATTTGGGATTTCTTTCTTAAAGTTTTATTCTTGGCAGTTTTGTGAATAAAAGGGTTTTAGGCATTATTTTATCCAATCAACATCGATAAGTCAGTGGATTGTATTTTTCATCAGTGTTTTGCTGATTTGAGGCCAGTAGCAAATGTTTTTAGGCATACCCCGGATGTTTAACTCTAAAGACAATCATCATAGCAAGGCTGAATATTCCGTTGAGCTCCTGTCCATGATTTTTCTTTCCTTTCCCTTTTTAAAGCCTTAATATCAATTTTTAATACGCTTTAGATGGCATTATTTATTTAAAAAACCAACTCTGTATCTGGAAAAAAATGGAAACACCAAAATCAACAAACAATAAACGTTCAAATAAAACGTGATGTTGAAAACAGAGGCACCCAACGGCAATTTTCGGGAAAATATCTGTTCGGAAGACGATTTGAGATCTAGAATTTTTGGAGCATTTGCTGTAAAATTTCTTGCTTGCCTGCCTTTCGTAGGATTTTCGAACATCTACAAAATGGTATAATTACCCATTTCTAACGGATTTTGACCCTAAAAAAAGGCACCTAGAGTTTTTTCCTGGCTGAAATTTTCGAGATCGATTCGATTCGATCGATTCGGATCACTAGACTTTCAGCTAGGAAATCCGAACAGATGAAAAGCTTTTAGGGGATAAAAATATGCCTATACCTACCGTTTGAATACTAAAATACGTTCAACAATGCTATGTTAAGTGGTTTTGAACTATATCCTAGTTGGGTGCCCCTGTTGAAAAGCGCTTTCATCGGAAACTGTGATAACTGGGAAAATTTAGCCCTTTGCTCGGAAAAATTACAAAATCGGTGGCAACACATCTGCTTCTAAGATTTCATTTAAAATATATGTTTGAGTTGAATATCGATTCGCTTGGCTTACTCGTACGCCTTAACAAACTTAAAACGAGATTTCTCCTTATTGGGTCTTTTGAAAGGGATATATAATTGATGTCTGCCCTGGGATTACCACATAATGACCTCCTGGTCAAATCTAATTAGGTACGTAATTGAGCTTAATGTGGAAATTATTTAACAGTAAACTCCAACAAAACGTCAAGTCCGTTTGTGTTTGTGCTCTTTTCTCGCCTACTCGTACTTGCGAAAAAATTTAAAAATTGCCCGACTTTCGTTAAATGCAAACCATTCAGAACTATTAATGCTTGAGAGTTTTTAAACCATGAATTCTACTAAGGATCAGATGAAAAAATGTCATCGACTATGAAAGAAGGACAAATTGAATAAGGGGAAATTTTTACTGCCTTTCAAAGTTTTCTCTCATGAGGAAACCGGTTTGTGGGTCAGTTAAAAGCTACAATTGACTTCCAGTTGCGGAGATATTTTCAGACTAATTCAGCAGTAAAGCGTAAGTGTGTTCTCCGCTCGATAGGAACTATCATGATTGTAGTAATCAATTCAATACAACTTGCAGAAAACGAAGAAGGGTGACCCTGATCATCGATCTTCTCAAACTCATCACATCGCTCTTCTTCAATCCTTTAGGAAAACGGTTTTATTTTATAGTGTGCCTGAAACGTTACACTGTTCGGTATGACATTATTCTTCAAGTCAGTGAAGTAAGTCGAAAAAAGTTATCGCATGAGCTGATCAGCTGATGAGCTCAAGTGAAATTGTTTTTAGTTATCATCAGATTGATTTTAGTTACCATTTTTAGCTACAATTTCTATTTATCGTTTATTTCCATTTATTACTAATGGGAATAAGACATCTATTATACTGTACTCTCGCATCGTGTGTTATATGTTTGTCAGGTTGCCCCCAAATCCCGTGAGCTGCGCGAAATCTGAAGCTTTCCAGTGGTGCTGTGTTTATGATACTGTAAGAGGGTGCTCTTAACCTTTTTAGTGTAAAACTTGATTTCTCGCTGTGGCCATTTACATGACCACTTTTTACCACTACAGTTCTATTTTCATGACAATTCAGTAAGGTCCCAACCGTGGATCACCGGCCTAAAATTCACCTGACAAGCATCAGCTCTATTTGATTTGCTTTGGTGTAAAATTAAAGAAAATATTTCAATCTAAATAGTGTAAGGTACCTTTTCTTCGGAACCTGTAAGCTATTGCCGAAGGTCTTTTTCCGGGATAGTAGCCTCTTGCTGCATCTATTAGCAAAGTTACTTCGCAAAGTAACAAAACTGACATCGCAAAGTGCAGGAAGGAAATCTTCGTTGGCAGCCCCATATTTCACTTGCCTTACTGTAAACTGTAGTTACGCTGTGTTCTGACCCGTTTATTAAACAAGACAGGTTGGTTTAGCCCTCTTATAAGTAGCTGAAAAAAATGAGTGGCATGAGGTCATGATGTAATACCATATCTTGGGACGTGGGTGTATTATAACGATGCGATTACTCCCTCTGAAAGCACGTTCTCTTTTGCCATACATCGGCTGAGTCATCAACGAGGCTCTCCGTTTTTACCATTTCAACAGGACAAACTGGTGTTAGAATGAAGCCTGGGTTTTTTATTTTTAGTTCTGATATTAAACAGGATTTTTATTGTTATCCGTCGAGTTGTTTGTCAAAACATATCGTGATAGTTTTTTTATTTACTCTGCCATTGATCTGTGTCTGCTCAACTGCCACGCTAAAAATAATATCGCATGTTTACGGCACGAGCGTAAATTCGTGACTTCCGAATTAATTTACTTTGCTCTTCCTACGGATCTTAGATCTCTCTTGCCACAAACACGCAGGACACCCTAACTATTTTAAGCAAGCTTTGTACCGGGGGTGTACTCCTAGGAATTTGTGGTAGGGGGTATGCCACCCTGTTCTCCAAATACTATTTTCACAAACCGTTTTCAGAGACCGGGCCGGCTCAAAAATCTATATCCCGCCGTTTTCAGAGCTGTACTCTGTTTGCACACAACTTTATTAAGGTTGCAGACCCATTTTTACCTTGTCCAGGTTTAGTGAACATATAGTACCAATAATAAATCAGCTCTTTGCCGTAGTGCCAGCCCGAATGGAACTTGAAAACGATACTGTATACTTAGAGTAGTAGAAAATTATTTAGGTTGAATGGCATCCCACACATGTTTTATTCTCGCTTGCTTAGGCCCGCCACTAAAACCAAATCTTGATACGGTCATCTGAGAAGAGGTGCTGAAGCCGTATTATCCGTTCTTGTTAATGGGAAATCGAAATTGAAGGAATTACTTACCCCTGAAAGAGATCTGAGGAATTAAACACATTTTTCTTAATTTTCAACCATGTAATAACATTTCAGTTTATTAGAAAATTCCTCAAAAAGACGTAAAACTCAACATTTAGCTCCGTCATTTCGAAAAGAAAGATCCGAGAAGCACATTCCTTCCCACATCCCACTTGGACTTTTTTCTAATCTCCAAAAATTAAGACGGAATTCATCAGGAAATTGGGTAATTTTAATTTTCGGTGGACCGAAAAACCTTGCACCAGAATATTCTTATTAAACCATATCGCATTCTTTTTTACGCTTTTCAAGGGCTATAAAAATACTAATAAAACTCCAAGGAAAAGGTTCTTATGGGAGCCCGCGAAAATAAATGTCAAATTTCACAGGAATTGAGAAAACACACACGCAAGTGAAATCGTCATAGTAAGATTTCTTTTTGTGAAATTTGAAGGTTTTGAAGTTTATTTTCTCGGGCTCCCATGAAAACCTTTTCTTCGGAGTTATTTCGCAAAACTTATAACACTTATAGCCCTCGAAAGTGTAAAAAAGAAGGCGCAATGTGATTGAAATTATTCTGGTACAAAGTTTTTGTCCCCTGAAAATTAAAATTACTTCTTCCCTCTATTTTAACTTCTCTCAGGGACACCCAACGAGGATATAGATATTTTCCCGAAAATTGCCGTTGGGTGCCCCTGCTCTCTTGGTAAAGACTCATCAGTGTGCCCGTAACGTTACATTTATCTTTCATTCGAAGTTTGTCTGTTTTGGGGGAACATTTATTTTGGCCCTGTATGTGCAACTAGCTTTAATTAACGCTCTGGTACACGGGATTGCTTGTAAGCAGTGTTCGTGTAATTTACAATTCTAAAATTAGTGTCGACAGAGTCGGTTTAATTTTAACAGCGGACAATTCGTGACGGGAGTTAAAAATAGCTGACTTACGTCAAAAAGATCAAATTTGATACAACCCAGGGGTCTTGTAAACAGACTTAAAAGAGTCCAAGAAGTAAGAATGCTATCCGTGTGTTTTTCTTTTTTTCTAACCGGTTAAAGGAAATTAGGTTAGTCAGGCAACCACTAAAAAGAAGCTATATCAAGCTGTACTGGGCCCGCTTGTCCTCTCAGTTAACATCACTATTCGTGATACATCGTGCTGAGATAGCTCTTGACCAATTGGATTTCAAGTGTTTCATGAAACAAAATGTATCATTGTATTTCTTTCAGCATTCCTAGCGAATAAAAGAGTATTTTGAAAAATAATAATTAAATAATAATAAAAAACGATTACAAACCATAATTAAGTTTATTTAAAATAAATTAGACGCGCTTGCGGTATGGGTGCTGGTTAAAAACCACGTAATTGAGGGATTAGTTTAGTGGTTTAAGATATTAAGTAATACATCTGGACCCACCTAAACTAATCGGAAATAGTAAGGAATTGTTTATTTATACTACAATGAATTTGTCCTTGAACATCACCGCGTTAAGGCTGATTACGGCTTCTCGTGTTAATACAAGAAACTTCTGGGTAGATCAATTTTAAGATTTCAGAGTCGCTATGACGTTTTGGGCAACTCCATGAAAAAAAGTTCCGATAAACCGAGAAAAAAAGTCGCGACAACGAGTATTACACGTTTCAACCTCTGATGAGTTTCTGGTTTAGTTTAACATTTGGCTTTGATTCAAAAAAATATATCATAGCTCTGTATGGCTGAAGTATAAATAGCAGAACGAATTTATGCAAGCGTGATAAAATTTGATCAAAAAGATAACTATCAAGGAGCAAAGGAAGTGAGTAATAACAATTATTTCTTACGGCGAGCTAAAAAAAACCCTTAACAATTTCATGTGTTTCCTGAACATCACTCCCGATCGACAATTGTAAGTGTAATCAAGCTTAAAATATTGCGTTGCCATTTATAATCTGACTCAACCTGACTTTAAATAAAAGACACAAAATGTTCTGGTGTACTTTTATTAATCACTAAAAAAAACAACCCGGTAGAATGCTTAAGTGTTTTAATTGTGTAAAGTAACTCTGACATCCTTTTTTGTCATATGTCCAAAACACGACAGCTACCTTGCAGTTCATAGATTCACTGAATGAATATTTGCACGGCAAGCTCACCTATGCTGACGTTATCCTAATTACCTGGAAATAAAAAAAATACACTTCAACCTCTACGTTCATCATACATGGAATAGGTTTTAGACAACGCAAAAGATTGGAGCTACTTGAATGGGACGTGCAGAATCATTGTTATAATATTATTATTCAATGTATTTATACACGGGAAATCATCAGTTTGATTAAAAAGTACATACTAAATAAAAGTAAACTACTAAAATCTAACTGATTTACATGATTGCCGTGTGCGAGCCTAAATACGAATAGCAACTTTTCAGCTACTTTTTTTAAAAAAAAAACTGGGAGTCACATGCCCTTAGATCCTGCAGCAGAGAATTCCACAAGGCGGCATCGCTGTAGGAAAAGCTGCGCTAGCTTCAGTTACTCTGTCGTAGGCTTTAGTTAGGAAATGCAAGTTTGTGAACTGAGTTTCTCAGATCACAATTAGCACTAAATTTGCAAAAGATTTGGCAGAGACACTGGAGCAAGATTACGTAATGACTTAAAAACCAACATGGCCTTGTGCTTTTGTCTGTTGGAGATCACGTTTTCCCACCTAAGTGCGTCTGGAAGTGGAGAAGAACTAACTTCATAACTCGATTTTGTTATGACCCGGACGGCACGACTTCGAAGCTTCTGCTTGAAGTGTTCAGTTAATTGATTATTTATACCATCCCAGACAGTGCAAAAATAATCAAAATGTGGCTGGATGAGGGGGTTATAGATCATTTTAGCCATATCCAGGAGGCTTCTGCCATATCCAACGATACGAATGGCCCAAGTCTTTTTAGGGCGCCCATGCCAGAAGACATCTTTTTAACAACTTGGTCTGGGTGATTTTTCCAGGTTGATTTAGCTTTCCCAACTTGGTCCTGATATTTTTCCCTTGGATTTACATTTGCATTTAGTTACTACCTAACCTCGTCCCCAGGGTCTTCTCGCTGCCGCTGTCACAGCGTTTTGGGCATCCCCATTCCCATATCCCTAGCGTTTTGGGCATCCCCGGTGGTCACTTCGACTTTGGAAAAGTCGGGATTGTTAATCACGAATTTACGGCTAAATAGTGTTGATGCATGTTAGAATTATATCGTCCGACACTTCTTACCGGGTTAATTGCGCAGAAAAAAACCCATAGGCAGTAAACGTTGGCTCAAAACATGACGAAACTGAAATTTACAACCGCATAACTGGCTTCGATGCACAACACTTCATTGTTTGCAAAGCTTTCAATTTTATATAATAGAACTGTTTACAAGCGAGCAATGCCGCAATCGCCGGCAGCTGCGATCGTCTGCTTCCAAACAGCCAAAAACAAGAATACTAAACAAAGGAATCAAAAGGTAAACATGAATAAAACTGCGTTTTGCGGTGTTGCATTCATAGTATTCATGACATTTGAGGCCTGTACAACTTAGCCCCGCAGCGCTACTTGATACAGGAAAGGCTGTCACACAATTACAGAGGCCTCAAATCATCAGAAATAACCGGAGGTGGGGTGACAATTCCCCCCAAAAAAAACCTGCAGTGCAAGGGAAAGGCATGTCTAGAGAAAAATCCTGTAGTTATGTAGTTATGATAAATGGACGCTCCAATGATGGTTACTAGCAGATATGTTGTGCTTGGCGCACGGGCGTGACAGCCGGCGTGACATAAATGGATGTTCAAGGCCACACTTAGGTCAACTGACAGAAAATCTGTCATCTCGACCCTTCAGAAATATAACTTCTGATCTTTGGCTTCACATAAAATAATAACAAACGGGATCTATAAGAAGGACTCCGGTTTACAATGCCCTTTGACAACCTACCAAAAGATGCAATTATGCCTCACCCTTTCAAAGAACACTGACAACAGAAGAAATTTAGCGTATGTTTTCGATTATCAACGCGGGTGTTTTAAAAACACGATCAATTGGCAAATAAATAACATTTGTAACTACACTGTAACCATTTCTATCGTGTCCTTGTAGTAGTCAGGCCAGTAAAACCGCTCTTTGATTTTCCTCAGAGTGTTATCGCGGCCGGCGTGTCCAGAAAAAGGAGCAGAGTGGCACTCTTCGAAGACCCTCGCTTTATCTTCCTCGGCGATAACAAGACGTCGAAGCGCTGTGCCATCCTTCTCCTTGGCCACGTAGAACAAGGACTCTAATTTTGAGTCATACTCAAACTTTTTGGCGAATTTTCTAAGAATTGTTTTGTCCTGCTTTGTAAAGCCTTCCGGATAAACCTTATTTTTAAGATACCGGAACAGATTTGTATATTTAGTACCCTGGGTGCCAGAGACTTTTCTAGCGCGGTTTCCGGTTTCTGTCAAGTCTTTATCTCGCTGCTTCGCCGCTCGTGGCTTCAGCCTACGGCCGAAGATGTGTCGGCCTTCGGCCAACACCGAAAATTCCCGCCGCACGCGAGAAAAACCTCTGGCACCCAGGGTATATATTTAGCGGAATCCATCTCTAAAAGGTTTTCGATTTTCCCGCGAAATCCCAAATTGTTTTGGAGGGGATGCCCAGAACGCTAGGGATTTGGGCATCCCGGGAGGGTACCGGGGGATGCCCAAAACGCTGCAGTAATATGAGAAGGGGATACCCAAAACGCTAGGGATATGGGAATGGGGATGCCCAAAACGCTGTGACACCGCCGCCATATGGGAAAGCGAGAAGACCCTGGGGACGAGGTTGCTTACTGCCTTGCAGCCATAATATTTGTTCTATTGTATTTCACTTTTACGGAACCGATCGGATTAAAGGATTCTAAATTATGTCGGTATATTCTGGAGGATTTTTTCTAGTATTGTAACTGTTTCATACTCATTTTTGTCCTATTCCCTTTTTATACTGGCCTGTGCCAGGCTCTCCGTCAGCGGCGAGCGAAAAAAGCGGACGAGCAGTGAAACAGCAAGCGAGCGAAAAACGGTGGGAAGATTATTCAGGTGCTCTATGCATCGATGCCCAACATCGATGCACGTGACCTGCATCAGCAGCTGGCTGTCTGGTTTGAACCAAAAAAACCAGTGGCTAAGTTCTGAGAGGACGGACGTACTTAAGGTCAAACAAAACTGACTAAATGAACTTTATTCAACGTCGAATACGAATTATGTTTACTTGACAAACTATAGGCGCTATTACTCTGATTCCATATTTTAGGCAAAACAATTTTTCTTGCCTCCGGATTGGGCAGATATATAAACCAAGAATGGTTCTAAATATTTAAAGGGAATTTAGACGGTTCGGGGTTATGTGCTTGGGATTGTACTCTCTGGTAATACCTACATTGTAGACGGTGAGCATTCTCTTATTTCTTTTATAAAACTTTAGAGTTTCAAAGTCACTGGAATGTCACCTGTAGCACAGTCGACCATGCAGTAACACATAAAAGGAGGCGCGAGAAACCAGGGCTTAGGAAAAAATCGTGTTGTTTGCATATATGCAAGCTGGGGTTTGCTAGGATTTAATTTTAAGACAAAAAGGGCGACTACAAAAAGATTTTAGATATGATGCTCATCCCACCACCCTAAAGCTCCTTTTGACAGCCGGTTAACCTCAGTGAACAATTGCTCCGGCGTACTCTTTTCTTTGGGTCTAGAATCCATACACGAGTAGGGGATGTAGAGAGATCAATTAAGAGTAATGTTGAAACGACATCAAATCAACCTAGACTGAAGCTCTATGCGACAACTGATCCAGCACATTCCACACACTTTCTCGGCTTCTTTTCTTCTGGCACTCTCTCCCTTTCTCGTATTTTACAGGCCAACACAGCCGTGCGCATGCTGAACTGTGCCGATTTTCCGAACTAAATTGGTTATTCCTTCCCAACTGTGATGTCATTTCGAGGGGAAATTTTTATCTGCAATCGGCCCGGGGGACAAGTTCCAATCACAACTCCCACTCAAAATAAAAATAGAAGAAAACAGGAAATTAAGGCAGAGAAAATGCAGCCGATCCTGTTTTTGTACATTGACTAAAACCACAAATAGCTTGTAACTCCCTTTTACCTACAGAGTCATGGCCATTCAAGTTATAGAAACTTCTTTTGGTAATATATATTTTCAGTGCAAATTGATGCAGTGACTTCGTTTTTCAGTATCACAAAAGAGATTTTTGAATTTTCTTAAATTGTGCTTTGCTGCGCTTCAAGTGTATAAGGATTAATAACCTTGCTTTTTATATAGTATGAAAATTTATTGCCCTTCAGTCTAGATATCACACCACTTTAGGAGTATAGCCCGAGGCATCCTGATTCCTTGTTACACCTCATTCACGTTCACTGAATAACAGTGGGGTCGACGACAAGTAATCGATCAGTCTGTCCTGTTACTAAGCAGTCTTTGAAGGAGTCTTTGAGACACTGCAACAAATCAAAATACTTTCAAATCCGCTATTATTTTTCACCTCTCTATATTACTTCATCCGTTTGAGTTTGTACCGAAATTATCTCAGAAGCGCATGTTGCAGATGTCGAATTTAGCTGCCAGTGATTTAGAAAAATGTTCAGGAAACCACAGCTCGCGACTTTATATTTTATTGCCAAATAAGTAGCTGTTTTGTTCGTTTTCTACAAACTAATAAGCATTATTTTGGTCTTTTAGAATTTAGTGGGTAAAGTACTCATGGTAAGGCCACAAGAACTCCGCATTTTTTTCTTCCTAAAACCGTTCCATATATCATTTAACACAGGGATCCCTGACTGACAACTCTGAGTGCATTAGAAACTGATACGGTAGATTGCATTCTACAAATGTTTGTTATCACATACCCTGCGAGGTTGTGGTTTCAATGTAATGTACACAATCATTATTATTATTAACGCATGTATCCAAAACTAAAGACTTAACTTCCACCCTTAGAAAAGATTCCATAATAAAAGAGCACTTCGACGCACTGTCAATTAAAGAAAAGCGAAATAGTAGATCCCTTTTGGAATATGTATAACATGTCTAGGTGTACAACTGCTTGGCTAAATCTTGTAACAGTATTGAGGATCGAAAGGAAACAAATCTAACAAAAATTAATGGTAACTTTTTGAACCGCCTGATCGCAGGTTAAGACAAACCTTACCCTAGTGAATCATGCATCCTGCTTGCGCATCCAGCTGAGTTCAGAGAATTGCGCGTTAGTTCGGAAGAAGTCTTTCATCTGTTAATAAGGTAAAGGAAAAAGGATAGGAAATCTTGTTATATTACTTGCTATTTTCGGGTGTTTTCAAATTTGTTGCTGGAATATTCATTATCTAGGTGTTAATGTAATCGCATTACAATTACTGTATAAGTGTACAATACTTGTTTTTATGTGCAATTGAAAGATAAGAACGAAAAGGTCAGGCTGATAGTAGGCGGGATTACAAGCATCTTTTTCAGGAAAACAGTCAATGATGCTTATGTAAACCATTTAAAAGGAAGTATGAAATGTAACTGGTAGCACCATTTTATAAGAAGCCTAAGAAACTCGTCCGTGTGCCATGTTGTTTTGTGGGGTGAAACAGCTTAGTTGGATGTAATATAACATGCAGAACTGGCGTTATTTGTTCGCGTTTTTCAGGTGAGCGAAGGCAAGCCAGCGAGGGCGCAAGACACGCGCCACGTCCCGCCCCTTGCCTGCTCTGCAGACTAGATGTAATATCTCATGAAGTCTAGCAGAGGGAAAGTATATTTACTACTACGCCCTTCTCTGATTTCGGACATAGAATCTAACATTGCCTCCTACACACTGATCGTTCCGCCGGCATACAACATCGTAAGAGTGACGATATAAACACCAGTCGAGAAGGATCCATAAAAACGACAGTTTTCTAAAGAATCCATAGCGGTGAGGCTGTGGTTTCCTCTTCTCTATAATTTTGTTTGGAGTACTTAAAATATTTTAGTCAGGGTGGATAATTAGATTGATTCGTTTGACCGCAGACACCACCAAAAGAAAGAGTAAAAGAACTTTGAGAATGATTTTTCCACTGCTACAAGGTATTAGGTCCTTTTAACAAAAGCCTATAGGAAATACCGTAACAGATAAGTTAAATAAGCGACTTTTATGGGAGAAGCTTCCTATCAAAAATATTTTAATCATCATGATTATGTTGGGAAGAAAATGCTAGACTCGAGCTCAGAAAATAGTACATTTTAAGATGTTACTTCTCTGGAAATATCTTTATTTATACAAAGTTTAAGATGACTATGGGGTGAGAAAGTTGGATTATCATTGCCATCTTTTCTTCAATGAATGTCAAATTTTAAATAATTTCTTCGCAGTCCTTCCAACTGTACAACTGGACAAAATAGATCGATTTTTCATCGGGTTTGAACGAAACTCCAACGATCGCCAGCATTTCCGACCGCACCACGATCGTGGTACGGGGGCGCATCGTTATAATGTTTGGCGGCGTAAGGCGAACGCACCACACCCTGTTTATGAAGTATTTTGCCTCGGGGTAATTTATTTCACCTTCATAGAGAATAAAAAGAGCATCGTCACCTCGTATCAGTCAATTCAAACCACGACGAGAAAACTGAGCAACTCATAAAACTGGATATACTTCAAGACACAGGGACCAAGATCATCGTGTTTCTATGATGGATTCTCAAGTTATGGGTGTTTTATTCGTTGTGCTCGCTTCTGCTGCTTTTTCATCGGCGATATGTAAGTTTTTTTCTTTACTTTGACTTGTTCCCTTGAAGGGACCCTTATTGTTTTAGCGCGTAAAACCGATGTTCAAAATTTTTTGATGTCCCAACTATGATAACGTGTTTTGAAGAATTTTGTTACGGACAACGCTTTTAATGTTTACCAAGTTTTGATCTCAATCCTGGTTTATTCTTTATTTCGCGTGATGTTCAGTACTGTCTTTAACGCACATAAAGCCATGTTTTAATGACTCTATAAACTATACGCATTGATAGTTAAACTATGACTGAAAACAGGCGTGTCCTGGCTGGCGTAGCTGGCCAGATGACATATATTGTTTAACAGGACGGTAAGCAATGCTAAACTGGAATTATTTTTGTTATCTCACAGTGTGCAAGGACCGTATGGAAACAAGAACGTGTCAGTATTTTGTGAGACTATATCGCGCCAGGAGCATTGATGTCTGCACGTGGAAACATATGACAACTAACTGCGCATTGACTTGCAAAGTTTGTGGTAAGATATTAAAAAAAAAGTAATAAAAGTAATTGGGACAATCGTCGAAATTGTGTTGATTAATATCTGGGCTCACTGATAAGCCTCTTAAACTTAAGCCAGTTTCTAAACGGTTCAGGTCAAGAAAATTAAGTAATTAACCTTGCCTTAAAAATAGCAGGTTTTAATTAAAAAAAAAAAAAGAAAACGGAAATGATTATCGGGGTATTTTGGAAAAGTTCTTTTCCGTTACAGGTGTGGCTCTTGGCCCTTCATTACACCTGCCCCCAGTGGCCTCAGTAAAATATTTCGAGAATTGACCGTGCTATCAATTGACCTTGCGTCAGATACGTCTTGATTTTATAAAATTCCCTTGCCGGCAATCGGGCGTGTACTTTCTACCTGAAAACTAGGGAAAAAAAGCGACATGAGAAGAGAGAGAGAGATCAAACCGAAGATGTATGTAGGAAGATATGGAATGATCATTGCAGGGTATATATATTTCCATAAAGTACGCTCTATAAGCCAAGCCTCTCCGTACTCCTGGGATAAATTCCTCACTCCATGCAGAAGGAATGGGGGAGTGAGGCGTAACCATCTCTGGGATCCTTTAGCTTTGGGTCCGAACAAATGTTATTCACGAGTAGTTAATGGTTGCTTTCAATTGAATACCATCGACCAGTCATAAAAACTAACGCTTGTCCACCTGAACGATCCCAAACAGCGCTGCACCCAAAGCTTGTACCCATTCTCCATAGAGATTCTGAAGACCCACGTAGCGAAAACTATTGAACACGTGTGGAGGTAATAAGATGCCCATTTGTGGCTAATGTAGTTATCACTTTGCTCATGGCTACGCTTTTACCTGTTTCATACAGAACCTAAACCGAGATGCGCTACAGCAGCCAGCAAATACGGCTGTTGCTGGGACAACAAAACAGAAGCGCAGTCATTTAACGATGAAGGCTGTCCCGGTAAGGAAAAACGTTCATACGATTATCTACAGAAACTAGTACACACTAGTTACATAGCATCCTCCGAGACCCAGTGGGGTCGGCGTAACCGTTACTTAATTAATTAAAAGTTAACTATTAAATAGTAGGTAAGCAGCAATTAAGAAAAGTCGTACACAGTAAAACTCTGAAAAAAGCACTTTATTTGACCTGTTGCACTTGAAAGTTTCTTTTAATAATTAGCCAAAAAAGTTCAGATTTGTTGGGATTAGTTTTAGTCTTGTAAAATATGGTTGGAGCACATGTAATGCTTTATCAGAAAGTGTGCTAAACGTGATACAGTTTTTCGACACCAGTAAGGGTAAACGTCTGTTACCAAAATAGAGAGACCTGTGAAACAACAGCAACACAACAACAACAACAACAACAACAACAACAACAACAGCAACAAAAAGGCAATGCAAATGTCGAAGATTTTTAGCGCGGATGATAAGATAGAAATCTAATACTGGGGTTTCTTTATTATGTTAGATCGATCGGTTATTGAATCTGAATTGAAATATGATGTTTGGTGTATTTTTAACAGAATGTAAAGATAACTACCCAAGCTATTGCAAACTTCGCATTTCAAGATTTTCCAAAGAAAAAGCCTGCAACGAACGTGGAAGACAAATGTGCCCGAGAAGTTGTGAAGTTTGCAGTAAGTCAGAGTACCATTAAACCATAAAAAAAGTTGGATAGTTCCTTTCGATCGCTCTCTCCGGAGAAATGCAAAAGGATGAGAACCGGAAAAAGTCTCCTTTCACGGAGGGGAATACTCGCAGGAATTCTTTTTCCCCCTTGTTGTTCAAAACCTTACCCTGATGGTTTCTGATCATGGTTCTGAGCAGCCGCCTTTGAGTTTTTTTAATATATTTTTTTGATAAGTTTTACTCAAAGCAGTGTTAGCTTTATCCCCTTCATAGACTAGCGTAAATCAGAGGATTTACTTATGTATCATGACAGTTAAACTCAAGAGGAGGACCTGAAGTACAAAACATTTACATTTACCAGCGGACCAAGTGCGTGGTCATGGGATTCACGATTAAAGAAAAACACTCCTATTTTGTTTACAATCACTTAGACAAGAGCACTGCTGACTTGTTAACTTCTTAATTAATCTTTGCAGAAATAAAGGCCTCGGCACAAGCCCGGCCAGACTGCCTTGACTCACCATACGGGTGTTGTTGGGACCTTACAGCTGCCACGGGACCTGATGGAGCCGGATGCACAGGTGAATAGAAAAATGGTCAAAAATCATTCTTATACGTGGCACTCCTAACAAGGATGGTATTTGTTGCCCTTAAGAGTTTAAGAACTAAAAAGTAAAAACATAAAACAAAATGCAGCAGGGGTCAGAGCAGTCAATTTTTGGTAGAACGCAGAGCGACAACCGAACGCCGAATGACACTCAAGTTTGATCATTCATTAAGAAGCAGAAGGAATCCAGTTTCGGTCAAGTTCGCCAGCTTGTATAATGACAATAAATGGAACTTAACTCACTCACTTTGCTCCTATCCCTAATTTAATCACTAACCTTCAGGTCATTCGGCAGTCAATGACCGAGCAAACACGTTTTTGCCACAATCACGCCGGTGACCAAAAACTGTGCCATCAAAATGTTTCAACCAAGATCAATGTTAGCTGGAAAGTAACCAAGGTCGGTGGATGTTAGCGTCAAGAATTTCAGATTTTTCAACGTTTAATTCAAGATACGTTTTGTTAACTGAAAAGCATATTTTACTGATTCCGTCCTATTTCTTTTGCAGTTTGTCGAAATCTGTATGGAAGAATGTGTAATTTGTTTGAAGACTACTGTGAACAAGAAGCATACAAATATGTCAAAGCAAGTGTAGTAGAGAAATACCGATACAGCTGCCCAGTGAAGTGCGGGCAGTGTAGAGAGGGTGAAACCAAGTTGGATGTTGCGACATTCTTCCTTAATAGTAAGTACATCTTATCCCTTTGCTTAGAAAACAGTCATAAACACCTCTCATGAAGGCCGAATAGCAAGGAAAAAATAAGGCTTGAGTCTGTTTCATAGAGTTTTCGTTCACTGCAATCTTTTAAAGCTAGCGTACATAAGCCGAGAAATACAGTTTGATTATTAAATTAAAATATTTTAAACATGCCTGGATGCAAATTAACAAGCTTCGCAATTATTTTTTCCCATTGTAAACTGGTCTCAAATCTATATTTTTTCGATCGGGACGGGTAATAGGACAGCAAGGGTGGATGGCTCAGCCAAAAATGTTTCTGATTGTCAACTGAGCTCGTCAGTTCATCAGAACCGATCGCTTATTGTGCTTTTTTACTGACATTTTTATTTCTCTTCTTCCTAGGACGGTTCTAAAAGGAACAGATTTTGATTTAACGTATCAACGACTGTTCAAACAAACAAACAAGAGTGTGCGGCGACCGGCGCTCCAGAAGTAAAAGCCACCAACTGCATTCAAGAACGATCGAAGAGAGAGATATAAATGTAATCCTATCGCCAGGTGTTACATCAGCCAGACAGAAAATATCAGACTTTTTTCACGATGAGAAGGCTGCATCAATAATTATGAATTTGCATTATGCTGTCTGTTATTGTAGATATTTATTGTGACTGTAAGTAATGTTTGTTTATTGCAAAATAAAATGTCTTTTTGCAAGGAGTATCAAAATGCTTTGGGGTGTGACTTTCAAAGGTTGTTGTTTTACTTCTTTGCAAGAAAAAGGTTGCGGATCCTGGTGTATCCCAATCAGGGAAACTTTTGTAAACAAAAAGTGAAGATTTAGGGAAACATAGACGTGTAAAAGCTAACGAAACAATGTTCCGACGTTTCGGCCTTCTGAACGTACAAACCGTGCTTAAGTCTTGGCTAACTGTATTTTTCTTTCATGCATATTTAGGGTACTTTTGAACGCGCATTTATTTCCATCCTTGATAAAGGCGCCTTGTCGCCGAAACGTGGTAGCATTATTTCGTTAGTTTTAGGAAGTAAAGAAGCCGTAATATTGATCACAACAGATTCTGGCACAATAACATCCACCAAGCTGTAAGCCTTACTTATTTACTTTTCATTTTGCACCTTAGAGTAGCCTTTAATTTTCAAGAGAAAGAGACCAATTTTTTTGCGGTCTGTTAGTTTCTAGTCTAGTAGCTTGTAGCCTTCCATGCAAACTTTCTAAGGGGCTTGTCTCCTGTTCCGGCGAGGATTACGTGAAGAGCCAAAGGGAGGTGGAGGTTAAGCAGCCTGCAAAACCGAGACGGATCCTGCCGCCTCTCGACTAGCCTGTGTCAACCTACCCCTGCCACGCCCTCATCAACTGACACAGGCTACGTTTTTCCCCCACTTTGGAGCCTAAAGCACGTGGCTTCCCATTTTCCCCGGCGCGCTTTATTTAATTTCTCTCTCCAGGCTCCCTAGAGGCCTCACGGAGAGAGAGCGAGATAGACGAGCGTGTGATGCTCGCACGCTTCGCTCGCGTAAGACTCTTACGACACGCTTTACCGATTTCTTTACTGATTTTGAGGGAAAAAAACCTACTGTTTCGCAGTCTAAGCCGAGCGAGACAAGCGAGAAGTGCCAGAGAGGGATGATGGGAACGAGTGTAGAGCGCGAGAGGGAAGTGATGCTTTTTCTCCCCTTCCATCACCCGTCCCTGTCACGAGAAGAATCTGTTCAGTGGACTTCCTCTCTCCTCATGCTCTGCGCGTAGATATTTTATAGTGATTTGTTGATCAACGCTTGTGAATGATATGCTCAGACAAAAGTAGCATACCTAAAAAACTTGTAAAGTCACAAATAAACCAGATATTTTTTAATATTTATTTATTTATTTATTTACACTGTATTATCGGTAATAGACCAATTTCAATATAGTAAAAGTCATACCTGGCTTCGAGGCTTGGGGTTTAATACAAAGAAATTGAGCAATGAGTTTCAGGGATGAATAATAATTGTTTTCTTTTGCCTTATTTCCCTAAGCCTGACGGAGCTAAGTTTAAATTATTGGTCTTTTGTCCAAGAACAAAATATACAAATAGTGGACTTAGGAACTGTTAAGGTTTTTTTTTCACGACTCATCAGATGAAAGATGCGCAATCGCAATCCATTTTCTGGTCATATCTTGTGTTATCGATTAGAACAAGTTGTTGCTAACTTAACGTAATTGTCAGTTACTTCTTAATGCACAAAACGAGGTCCCTTTTTGTTAAATGTTAATTCCTGTCTTTTTGATAACTTCTTCCAGTCTGATACCCTCGTTTTCTAGAACATTATGCAGCTAAAAACCTAAAAAAAAAGATAAAATAAAACACGATTACATTATTTGAGGATTGCCTATCTAGAAACGCATCATAGATTCGTCAAGGGAACCCCCTTTAAGTAGATTAGAAGAGCTTCAAAGCCAAGCAAGTCATCGTCGTGTTTTTGAACCAGGGCTCAAAAGTCCCGTGGTGCCTGCTGCTTTATTCAATTGCTGCAAGTTCTACTTTACAGGCAGTCTTCAAGCACTTCACGATCTGGCATACTGTATGCAATTACTGTATGTAATTCGGGCGGGGAATGGGAGTAGCCTCGGATTAATCCGTTTTGTATAAGTTGGTAAAAACCATTTAAGATGGATTAAGAAATAAGGATATAATTACCTTGACACTGAATAGCCGAGGAGATTTTTACTGCTGCCGGCCTAGCCATCAATTATGACAAAATTGTGTTGTTCACTGCTCGGTCTGCGATTACACGCCTTACAAGTTCTAGGGCAGATGTCTTTCATAAGTTTTTCGATTTCTCCACCAGCGTTACACCAATCTTTGTTTTCTGTGCAAAGATCTTCCACCTGATCTTGGCAATCTGAAGAAGGAAAAAGAAGAAAATATGTAAATCAGCCAAAATGTATATCGTCTGAGATGGTAAAGACTCGACTTTTTAATAACGCCAAAAGGGGTTCATATCTTAAACCCGCGAAACTTAAATTCTTTTGAACAACTTTTGAGTCCTTTCATTTGCTTCTCAAGATAGTTTCGCACCATCTACCCGCGTAACATATGAAGAGAATTAGAAGACCCGGATTTTTGTAGGAACAGATTGATGTTATAACCGTATTTCTGAGAAAAATGTTATTCAGTCAGTCACAAAAGCGGCGTGGAAGATTGAAAATCCGAGTACCTACAATATGAGTTGAACCTATGACTTCCTAGTGACTAGTTCAGATGCTCTACCACTGAGCTACAGGAGACTTGAGAGAGCTAAGGCCACTATTACTGTTACAAAAAAGATAATTTAGTCTGGATCTGGAAGCTATTGCACGTTGTTAAGTCTGCTTGGCGAACCAAGCATTAGTGGGCATGAGTAAAGTGAAAAAGGAGGCCCTAAATTCTCAGAGCGACCGTAAGGAAAACCGCAAAGACGAAGGCGGGTAGATCAGCTTATTCGAGGCAGGGCGCTTATAAACTTTTCCTGCCTAAAGGGTGATGCTTTTTCGAGGTTGGGCGCGTAATCGAATAAATATGGCACTTGAATTGCTACCATGCTGATTACCTAGGGGAGAGTAATAAGCAAATTATCAAGTTACCACTTTCGCCAGGTGTGCAGAATCCACATGTGGCTGGACAGGCAAACTGAACTGTCTCCTGTATGTTTCTATCGGTTGAGTTGCAGGCTTCCACGCCATAGAAGTTCATGATCCTTCGACAAAGTCGTCTGTCCTCACAGGTGTGAACTACAAGGAAGAGTGGCTAACGGTTAGAAGGCGAACCGAGTGTTCATTGCTCCTGACGCTGATATGAAAATGCCGGGGACGCTAATGATATCGCTTAGGGATGTACACTGTCTCAGTCAGGATGTTCAGGACCCTAGGGGCCCAATAACAAAGGTTTATTAAGGAGGCTCCCCACCGAAGTCCAACCCTTAGCCTTACCCTTTTATATACCATTTTAACTAAAAAGGTGCCCCTTTCGTCTACCGTCTATAAATGGTACCCCTTTTACATAGCTACTGATAAGAATAAATCGCCAACTGAACAAGAAGTGTCCTTATCATTTTCGTGTAACTTTTAATAAATTTAAATGATATAACCGTAAGGCGCGCTTTTTCGAAGAATTTCGATTAGGGCCCAAATACTGTAATGAAAGATTTTCCCAACTCGTGAATTCTATACTCTTCAATATACCTAAAGACTGAAAAAAGTACCCCTTTTAAGGGGAGGCCCCCCCCCCCCCCCGTATAGGCCATTACAAGGGTCCTCCCTCCGGGGTTCAGGACGAAAGTCAATGTTTTTACCAACAAAGGTATCAGCTAGGAATTATGTGGAAAGAAATGTTGGCATAATACTACTTGAAGTGTGGTCTCCCTCTGGGGTCAATCCAGCATGAGTCACGCCCAGATTGGTGAGGGGTCGGTTCGAATTCTAAGATACGTGAGTTATATAAGTTTCTAAGTTGCACGTGTAATAGAAATATGACACCTGATCTCTTCATTACAGCCACTCCCCCCGGGGGGTATTCCAATAAATTTCGGATTGGTGGGTGCCGCCCCTCCCCCCGGAATCCATGTTTAAGATCACTGGCGGAGCTTTTCAAATCTTTGGGCAAAAATCCCGTCATCAACTAAGCAGTCTGGAAAAGGAAATGATCTTGATGGTTTATCAACTTTCTTGTCATCAGCACCTTAGGAAATGTATGAAGAACAGCGTTGAGGTATGCTGGTACAACTAGGAATTAAAGGGTCGGGGTTGAGTAAGTCAGTCAAGATAACCGAACCTTCCGCACGTAAAACTTCAACCAAATACACGAAAAACATTTCCTAAGAAGTCATACACCTCAAAGCAAAGCCACAGTAACTCATTGCTAAGGAAAGTTGGAAAACCAAGCAAAGCGTAACATTAAATTTAGACATGTTTCATCCCAGCCAACTAGCGGAACTTGATCTTTAATGCATATTAGTTAGGAGATCAGGCAAAGTATTCTAAGAGGTATGTGTCACGTTTTTTTTTCTTTTTTTTCTCCAAAGAATAAACGGAAGAAACAAAAGACATAAGCAATGATAAGTTAGCCATATATCCATGTTTCTAAAGCCCATGTTCAAGTGAAAGCAGGGCCGAACCGTAATGATCGGTTGAATAGCCGTGCATAGCAGACAGATAAGACTATCAATAACTGCTATTAGAGAGTTTTCAACAATGATGGAATGAAAACAACTTTAAGATGCCAATATGTACCAGACACTGTCAGACGACGAAAAGGTACGAGATTCAGATGTTTATAATGAATGCGCTCTAGCGCCTTTGTGGGGGTAATTTCAACACTAAAATAGAGCGAATTAAGGTTAAGACTATGAAAAATGATCGTAATTACGTTCGAGAAACTACGGTCCTATTTCTTCCCTATATAAGGCCGAATGTAAACAGCTTATCAGTTAAGACCACTTGAAAAAGTTGGTGTCTTAAACACCGATATTTTCTTACTCAGCTTGTTTAATGTTCACAAATGTAAAGAAGGATATAACTGATACCTTTTATGGTTTGGACATTAATACGAGCTAATACGTATTTAAAAGAAAACTGAATAAAACCGCGGAAACAATAAAGGTTGGTTTGTTGTTTTTAATAAAATCTTGGAATTGGCATTAAGTAACCAAACGAGGGGGTCCCTGAGATACTTTGTCTGCCTCGGGGCAATATTGGCATTTTGATCGATGCGTTTAAGCCAAGGGATGGAAAAGGCATTTCTAGAGACATCGTAAATGGAACTAAAGGCTGAAAGCAATCGTAAGAACTTTGAATCGATTTGCTTCATCAGGAAATAGAAGCTGTTACATTCTTTACTAAACGTTCGAGGCGTGGACAAAACGGCTAACAGCTGAGTTCCTGCTTGATCACGCAAGGTTAACACAACAATGCCCTTCTAATCCCAAAACCGGTAATCCTTTAAATTTGCGGACAAACTATGCGTGTACAAACTATGCGTCTTACCTTCCGACACTGCTGAAGGCCCGTGCTCAGAGATTTTCCCTGCTGCATGTCTTCCTACATAGATGCTGGATGACAGAACTAAATTCCAACTCAATAGCGCTTGCATGGCTAAAACGATGAAATGCATCTTTGTTAACCCTCTCGAGACCATGTTCGATGATTTGTGTGACGTTTAGCTACGACTTGAGATGCAGTTGCTCGTTTCGTGTTTCTCTCTGCTCCTCTCAGTCTCGATCTGACTGACTCGTTCTCACGGTGACTGGCCCTTTTATAGAAGCGGGACGTCACCAGAAGGCGTGACCTTTAAACAGGCGTGCAAGATTCACTCCATACCGAGAATTACTTGACAAGACCTCTGGACATCCTATCCTTTTACGGGCTTTTCATAGCAAATAAAAAGTGTACAAATCTCTTAAACATTTTTTGGAGAAAGGCTGCTAATCTAAAAACACCACAGGAACTATTTGCTGCAGATGTGCACGGAATCATCCCGGCTGGATTGGAATAACATCATTGCATGACTGCTTGGCGGCTTTGCTGTGGGTCAAAACACAATAATATCTAGATATCATTTGGAATCACGATCATTTACACATTTAATTTACTAAATTACTCGTATCAGATCCGATAAACTAAATGACCCCAGTTAAATTCCTCTTCTTCTCGGCTTCTGTCTCTCAGGACGGCGTTGTTTTTTGTTTTCATTTTCTGTTGTCTGTTCGTGATGACTCCTCGGTAACTACAGGCCATTTGTGACGGATAGTTAGTCCATACACACCACCGGGAAGATTTAGTCACACGATTAAATGTTACAAATTCCCCCGATATATCTAAACTTCTGTCTGTGTGTCTGATACGGTGCCTTTGAAACCAAATGAGGTCCTGCACGATTATTTACTTTATAAGCCAACAACTGGTTATGTTAAGCGATTGTCCACTGACTGCCTCCAGTCAACAATTATAAAGAAAAATAAAGGCCAAATTTCTTTTTCAGCTTTTTGCGTTGTTTGTCTTTTCGCCTGCTTGATAAATTAATGACACCTATTTTGATTTTATTTACATTTGCATTGTCCCTAATTAACACTTTTGGCTGTAAATACTGTGACAGGTGAGGTAAAATTATTTGTTAATGTCGGAAAGATTGATTAAGAGTTAATGTTAATTTGAAAATTGTAAAATCGACGATGTTCGAAAGAGTCTCAACCGACGTTTCGGTAATGTTGCCTTCTTCAGGGTTCAAGACTAAATACCGTTAAAAAGTTCAGCGTCGATTTTACAATTTTCAAATTAACATTAAGTAACTATGATAATCTTAATTGCACTTGATTATAGACCAACGCACAAGACCGTCTCACAAATGGGAGCTTAATTTGTGGGGTTTTCGTCGGGCCTATGATTCTGCTAGTACTATGCAAAAATCTCCTCTTCATTACCCCTGAATGTTCCCTCGGAAGATGGATTTGGGCTCCTGCCCAGCAGTTTGACGTCAAATGACATTATCGATCACGCATTCGTCTCCCAACGTATGAATTTTGTGTATTCGAATCACGTATGAGAAGATGGAAACTGTCAATTATAATGCACGAAATGATTAAAGTGCCCTTAGGAAGATACCAAGCGACTTGTACTAGGGTCCCAAAAGGTTTTTCCGCCGGTTTATGTGAAGGCAGGGCAAAGGGGGTGGGGGTGGGGGGGGGGGGGGGGAGGCGAGATTCGATAGTATTGGCACGGAATGCCGGATCACGGCAAAAAGTAATCATCGGGATTACGGAATTGAGCGGAAATTTGGGTCAGAATGACAAGAATAAAGACCTCTTTTGGGGACCCTCTTGCATGTGAAACAAGTGACAGAGAGGAATATAAAAAAAGCAAGCTCTGTTTTTATGTTTTGTGACAGCGCACGTCATCCAAATTGAGACGCTAAAAAATGTAAAGTATGTACCTGCAAAAGAGTTGGTACCTGCTATTATAAAGATAACTGTTTATTATATCAGAGTGTATTCTAGAAGTTATGTTGACAGCTAACTAAGTAATATGCATCAATGTAGGCATTTTAAAAACAGACATAAATTTCCGATCACGTACGACCCGGAGCAGTTCTGGACCCTCCTGCTCGAGTGGCCAGTCTCAAAAAAATGACAACATCGAGATGGGGATCAGCTTGAACTAAAATTTTTGAAGTTGTTTAGCAAAACGTTCAAGTTGCACGAATTGAACCGGAAACTTTCAAACCAACACCAGTCGTAACCATAAATAGCTAGTGCTTCTCATTTTGGTCGGTTTCTGCCAGAGATATTAGACCAATTCTTTAAAAATCTGGAAAAAATTCAATTTTACGAAGAAGCACGTTTTTCCGATCAAGTCTATCTTGCACATATGAGTGATGAGCCAATCGGGGGTCGTGGTTCAAACATTTTTGACCATGATTCCTTTTTTTAAAGGTCTTCGGTCAAGAGATGCATGTGTTTAGCGAATGCCGGAAAAAGAAAAACATCGATATGAGCCACTTATAGTAAAGCATTCGTCATTGAAACGTGGGCGAGAGTCCAGTTGAATCCTCTCCTCTAGAGTCGAATCCTCTAAAACACCATGCTGAGAAGCTTTCAGCGTAACTTTATTAATTAATTCTTGCGGAAGAAGCCCTGCTTCTCTCGTTGCCAAACTCGTTCCCAGGACATTTCCCTTCGCTTCAGTGTTAACCGCTGATTACATCAACCGCCACGAAAGGTCCGGAGGATGAGGATAGTCACATAGTTTTGATTTAGGCGCCCTGATCATGTGAGGAAGGATCAATGTACAAGGTACAAATGTGAGACAGTCTTCCTGTCACATCCAAAACAGGAATAAGCCTCACTCCCTTTAGTAAATTAAATTCGCAGACAAGCTGTATCGCTGAGAAACTCTCTATCTAACATGTAACTCAGTCAGTCTTAAGCGCGTAGAAGCATCCTTTTCTGACAAGACCACGTCTCATTTCTGGTATTTAGCCTGACTTAGGGGCTAATTTGACGTCTTACTTAGATAAGACGAGATAAGCCACAAAAAATTTCAGACTTACTTTTAAAAACAATCTTTTGGGACATTTGAAACATTTCTGCTATTAATTCCATTTCTTCTTACTGGTAAATTTTGTGAAAGCATTTCCGGATACAAATTATCGCCCCGATTCTCCAATTTATGACACATCAAGTGTTACACACCCTGCTTATCTGTCTGAATTGTTTACATTCTCAATGTTTTAAGTCTAAGAAATGAAATTGTACCAAACGCAAACGTAACTAATTTACATGTTGCAGTTTGTTTTCATTTGCAAATTATATAGACAGAATTCAGGTTACAGTCACAATTCGTACAGAGATACAGGATTATAAAAGTCGGACTCTTTTCAGTTCGTGTTTCCACTAGCCTTTCTTTAATAATCGCCATACACCATGCACTCGACATTACTAGCAGGAAGTCACATATGAGCACTGTAAAAGGCTTTGCCCTTCAAGAGTTTCCTCGTGCTTGATGGCTACTTTGCCCAATCGGTAACTCCGGGTTGTCATCATGGGTTCACAAAAAATCTGAGCGATTCGCTGCAATTTCTCTGTATGGATCGGCACCTTATCTCTGCATCCTTGTGTCCCACTGAAGCGAATCAAGGTTGCGCGCGAAGGCCTTCTTTATCTTTTATTCATTGAATGTTGTTATTTTTATGCCTAAGCTGGTATTTTTCGTTTTTGCTTTTTCAGTAAACAGCTACTAGGACTTAATTCAGGCGGTATTCTCATTTCTCATGGTAATACCATACCGTTAAAGGAACTGCAGAAATCTAATTTAGATCAATTTTTTTGTAAAGGAAATTACAAAACACTCGATCTGTTAAGTCAATTACAACTTTTTTCATTCAAATTATTAAAAACAAAATTAGCAGTGAATCTACTTCAGCAGTATATGAATCAGTATTTTTAAAAGAATTTTGTTTATTTATTATTATTATTATTATTATTATTATTATTATTATTATTATTATTATTATTAAAATAAAGAAAATGTCAGTTTTGTTTTTAAGGTCTTCTAAGTCGAATTGAGAGTACAATGAAGATACCGTAAAATTCCGAAAATAAGCCCCTGGGCTTATATTTTTCAAAGGCCCTTTTTGAGGGGCTTATTTTTGGAGGGGCTTATATTCGGAGGGGCTTATAAACGGAGGGAAGTTTGCGTTTCAAAATCAGCTAGGCTTATACAGCTGCTTATACTTGGAGGGAAATTTGCGCCTCAAAATCGATTGGGCTAGCTTATAGTTGAAAGGAAATTTATGTCAGTAATTTGCAGAAAGTTTTTACGGAACCTCGCCTTGAGGACGTAGACCTTTCTAAAATGTGGCCATACAAGTACTTTGTCCATATGGACCGAGGAAATCAAGGCCAAAAGTGAAGAGGAACCACGCAAACAGCAATTAACTGTGACACTTTCTGACTACAAACACTTGGCGGACATGAAATAGTTCTTTGGCAAATACAAAAATTTATATATTACTGTACCGTTTTTGCTTTGTTTTATTTTGTATTTGAGGGCACTTTCCAAGTACAAGCCCCCAGGGGCTTATATTCGGAGGGGCGATTTAACGGAGGGTTTTTTGCGTTACGAGTTTGAGGGGCTTATATTTGGAGGTGCTTATACATGGAGGGGCTTATTTTCGGAATTTTACGGTAGATTCTTTAATTCTGGGGTTTTTTTTAAGGTGATTTGCTCTCCTGAATTTTGAGATACTTCTTTTATGTTGAAAGATCTTTATATGATCAATAAAGTCAATAAGTCAACAATGTTTTGTTTCATTTTCAAATAATGAATAAAACCTACGGGCCTCATCCACTCTTGGTGCGTTTTCTTTGGAAACGCATACCTTTCGATGAGTTAGGCCTTCCGTCCACACTAATACACTGGGTGTTTAAAAAAAACACATCAATTTGAAAACGCTCTTGAAAGTGGATCAAAACGAAAATGCATACATAACGTATTAGTATGGACGGTGTCATGGACGGTCGAAAACGCATCAAAATGAAAACGATGACCGAAAATATCGCAGGCGCGTGTTTTTGTAGCGTGCACATAGAGTTACGTCACAACATGCAATTCGTTTTCGAGCGTTTTAGTGTAGACAGTGGAAAACGCATCAAAACGGTATAGCGTGGACGCGAATCAATCGGTGCGTTTTCAATTAAGACACATACTTTTAAAAACGCACTAGTGGACAGGGCCTAAGCTTTTAGTTTGCTATTATTAATTTTATTGATTCCAGTTCAGGTGAGCGTATACTAGCTACAGATTTACAGATTTATTTTTATTTATTTATTTATATCACCACAAACGTATCACCTTTTGGAAAATAGTAAAGAAAACAAATACACAGCAGTTCAATCAAGTGGTTTTAAAAGCATGTATATGAGGGCAGAAGGGTCCCTAGGACAGATCAGCTCTCCATTGGCGGATTCAAATCTTCAAGTAAGTGGGGACCATGACTTATCCAGACTGAAAGATATGAGGAGGGGCAATGACCTGACAACAAAAATAGTTTTTGTCGGCCGGCTCTGCGGGCTTCCGTTTGGCCTAAAATAAGCTGCCCCTCCCAACTCACCACACACCCTGGCCTCTTCCCTAGACCTTGGCGGCTTTTAGTTTGGGTGCTAAACGAAACGCACATTAGAAAAAAAGGCCTTCTCGTGTAACTGAGGGTTTGATCGACGAGAAACGAGTGAGGCACGATTTTTTCTTCGCAGGCTTGCGTACCGATCCCTTAATTTCCCAGGAAAAAATGGACAGTTTGCTGCAAGGCTTCGTTATGGTATTTTCTGGTGCACTGTCATGGAGATCAATTCCCATTGGGGTCAGTTTGGAAATCATGCTATTCGTAATCCAACTGACAGTTTTCTAGGCAGGAAAATTTGCCAAGAAACCAGTCTGTGTATGACTTGATTCAAGTAAGGATTCTAGCTTTTGGATATTCAAAAGACTTCTGAAGATTCGTAGAAGTGCCAGCATATCCCGTCCGCGTACTTCTACTAAAGTAAAACGAAACTTGTTTTGCGGTTGGTTTACATTTGTAATATTTTACACATTAGTACATTGCATGCATGTACCCGAGTACATGCTCTATAAAATGGATCATGCAGAGCTCCGCGCAACATCCAACAAAGCTTAAATTCATTTAGTTGATTTCCCATCCATCCTGTTTATTTCCCAGATTTGACTGGTCATCACAGCTGTAATAAATTACTGAGGCTCAGGAATTCGCATGGCGGGGGGGGGGGGGGGGGGGGTGGTTCCATTTAACAGGGTCGGCCAGGGGATGGGGGGTAGTGGAATACCAAAATACCCGAAATAGGCTTTCTAATATGCCAAAAAATAAACTAAAAGTCGTGTAAAATACCAAAATTAAGAAAACCACGTTATACTTTATACCCAAAATTAGTCGTGAGCGAATTAAGTAGTATTGCTTTTAGCACTCCAACACCTGTAGTGCAACGAGCCATGTGTCAGGGGTTCGAGACAATCAAAAAAATTACATAGACATTTCTTTTTAGTTTCCTATCAATTACTGCTGGTTTCAGCTGATAACGGCTTTTCTAAGAGGAATGAAAGTCAGTTGATGCAGCCACTCTTCTCCTTCTTTTTTGGGCTTACTAGCCTGTGTACAGACGATACATCCCGCAAAAAAAATCGGGGAGAGAGAGAGATTTTTTTTTGAGGGGGGCGGGGGGCGGCGGCTGTACACAGGCTACAGCCTACTGGAAATGGCTTCCCCCTACTCAGTGTAACGGAGAACAATGTCCTCTGCCGAAAGCAAGGCCCCATTAAAAATTTAAGCAACTTCAATCTCTTCACCGGCAACCTTCGTTATGCTTGTAATTGTACCAGTCATCCCATAAATCTTTGGGAGACCAGTGAGTTCAGCTGTTACAAAAAGAAAAGGATCCCAAGGTCCTGAGTGAGCCATTTAGTTATAACAGGGGTAACAAAGTCATCATCTTCCACCAGTTTGATTAGATAGAATGTACTTGCTGGTACTCGCTGTGTGTCTACGTCTTTGAGGAAAAGTCCCTTAGGTTTCTTTTGGATGAATGATACTTTCTATGGCTACAGCTTTCACGTTCCTTGTGATGAGCATCACCTATAATAAGTTCTTGGTGGCGTAGGAGAATCGAACCACGGGGGGGGGGGGGGGGGGGCTTTTCCTAGAAGCGGTCCGAATACATCTATATTTTAAGAAAAATTCACTGCATGCAATTAATAATATATGATATGCGTAGTTTCATCTTGTCACGAAAAGTTCTCATACTCTGAGTAGTGTAGTACATACAGCGAACATAGAGATCAAACTATGCCAGAAATGGTCGCTTTCAGGGAGATAGAACAATGGAAAAAAATTCTAAAACCAGGGGCTGCGAATGTTGAGGTGGCTTACGTATTACGGGTAAACCTTGTCGAAGAGAGAGTTTGATTTTGGGTTTGAGTAGCTGATCCCTTCATCTGCTGAACACGCACTGCTTGCTATATTAACTAACTTTGTAGGTTTAATGAAACAAGAATATATATCTTATTGGCAAAAACCCTTCACTACTCCCAAAAACTAGAACTTTTTAGATCTTTTAAAACCGAATCATACCACCTCTAATTACTAGACTTAGCGAGAGAGGAACAGCTTAGAGAAAGAAATTAGTAAAACTACGAATAAGTAACCACAAACTAATGCGGACAGAACTTGGTAGATACAATCAAACTACAAGAGATAAAAGCAATTGCCTTTCTGTGGATTCAGTCAAATAGAAGACGAAATTCACTTTTTTTTTTGTTCTTAATACTTTTTGATTAGGAATAATTTTTGCAATAAAGTTAAGATTCTGATTCCAAATATTACCCAGTTACCTGTGGAAGTTTTGATCAATAAACTGATGAATACATCTAACTACTATATTAATTTACAATTCATGAAATATATTTCAGCTTCCTTTGACTTTCGCGACGAATTATTAACAAAGTTGTTTAACTGGCCAATGATTAAGTTTTAGCTCTTACTCTTAAAACGTAAATAAATAGCTTTTTCAATACTGTATGTACTTGTATGGTCCTACAAATAAGGCTTCTTGTTGTTGTTGTTGTTGTTGTTGCTTGCTCATGAAGAGGCGTAGGTGTAATAAATACGCATGAGTTAGGGTTAGCATCATCAAGCCACCACCATCATCTGTTGTCCATTTGAACGCCATTAACAGCTTCCGCAGATTCCCCAGGGACGTTTTGAGATAGGGTTAGCGTATTTGTTATCATTTTCAATCTACCGTTATTGGTGTCTGTCATAATAGGTGTGTTGCTCGAACCCTCTTCACAGCAGACTGCTGATGGTAGTCTGCGTGGCAGGCGTTTGATGGTTGCCTAGCCTGCGTAGCAGGCACATGGAAATAATGAGCGCAAGAAAGAACGAGCCGCGCGAGGGAAACACGCGAGGGGAGAAGGAGCTCTGTACCGCCACCGAAATGATCCCCACCATCGAAATGATCTCCGCCACCGAGATGACCCCCAATCACCACCGAAATGATCCCCACCACCAAAACGATACCGGCGGTCACCACCGAAATGATCCCCGGAATATTGGGAATTGCGTGTCTCTCTCGCGCGCCCTGTTCTTTCTTACGCCGCTACTTCCAAGCGCCCGCTACTCAGGCTAATGGTTGCCGGAAACTAGAACTTGTTTTTCTCAGGGCATGGCAAACAGAGGCAGTCAAGGAAAAGTCTGTAAAGCTCCAGTTGAAATACGGTTCGCTGTCCAGATTTTAAACGAGATTTAATTTCGCATTAATTGGAGGATATTAATCTTTCAAAGGTAACATACTCTATACCAAAATTCCAAGCAAGCGTAATACTTTATACCCAATTTTAAGCATATAAATACCTGAAATTAAATACCCCAATAAACTGTATACCACAAAACCCCGCCTTACCCTGATTTAAAAGGCCTACGCCGGTGATTTTCTTTTTATTTTAATGTCCCCATTCGATCATCTGGATCATCCCCTTTACTTGGAACCCTAACCGTAACCCCCTCCTTCCACCTCTCTCGATATGTCTGCAGCATTTCTGCAGACATATATTTAAACGTCTTCTCATGATCATATTGAAGGATAGATTCCTGAAATTTGTTATCCAGCACAGGCATTTCTTCAGGAAGCTTGGTTGCATGCAAAGTGTCGCCGCTTTCTAATGTGCCTTTCCAGTAGGGAAAGAGGGTTTTGACTACAAGGAAACAAATAATTTTAGAGTTTCTTTAAAGGACCAAAGACCAAGACCATGCCAGATACATAAATATACGGTTGGCAGCCATCCAACTACTGAGCTTACGATACACATGGCGCAGTGCACGCTGGAATGATCATCAACGTTACGCTGACGATCGCTAGCGACCAAGAGCCTTGCTGGCGACTGATTGCCACTCAGGTAGTCCCCAGGCGTTCGTTGGCGGCGTTGTCCCGTGTCGAAATTTTCAGCTACACGGTACAGTTGCCTTAACTTGGCGGCAAATGCCGTCATACTTTACCTGGCAAAATTTGCGAGTGTGTCTCGGTAACGTCACAGCTCACGGTAGAGTCCAGGATTGACCAAGCCGAGAAGGCCCAGGGACAAGGATTGTTGCTGCTAACGATTAACCCGATTCTCATCGACCAACCAGCCTCCTCGAGGCTTAACTGAAAGAGCTACTTTTAAAACTATACACAAGATATCTACGAAACTAACTTAAATAGCCCCTGGCTCATAAAGTGTTGCAGGGGTTTCGTATCGTGATTATACGCTCGTTAAAAAAAGGCCTCGAGTGCAGTGTGTTTTGGCCATAGATATTTTTATCGTGTTTCAAGACTTAGAATTGCATTTACAGCTTTTAATGACACGGCTTCGATACTATCGCATTTAACCATCTAAACTAGGAAAGTCATTCAAAACAGGCGGGTCAAGTTGATATTACGACAAATATACAGTTAATTTTTATGAAGAAGTGGCTTCTTATCAATGCAGTTTAAGTGTTGTGAGTATTCGTCAAGTGTGCTCTTGTGACAAAAATCTTGTCTGGACGCGTCTTCACTCGTGCGGAGAACTTACAAAAATGCCGATTCAATAAATGTTGCGAATAACATATAAAAGCACTCAAAGTTTGAATAGATTATCACAAAATCACATTAAAGACCAGCTTCGGAGCCTAATATTTCAAGCACCACTCATCATTGGGAAGTATTTGATACTAGGCCTGGTTCACTGCCGGCAAGCGGTTGGCTCTTCAAGATATGTTATAAAAGGTGCGAAGTCGAAATCGAAAGTTGACTTAAAATCTGCACTTTTCACTCAAGTTGAGCGTGTTGTGAAACATCTATAGCATCTATAGCTAGGCAACGTCAGGAAACAGAGCCGGGAAACAGTAAGTGGTGTTATTTTTGTTTGCAAAGGTATTGCAGACAAGTGTGAAATTTTCTCCGTGTGGATTATTTCTGTTACCAATATTTGTACGCTCGATAGAAAAGATCCTTCAGTGGGCACGCAGCTTTGATTTTCACATGTTGCTTATGGACTTAACTGTAGTTTGAAGAAAGTTTTTGATATGAAATTGTGGCCGAATAAGTATTTATAGCGATGATTCACACACTTCTGGGTGCGTTTTGAATGCAGGTACAAAGGACAAAAACAAACAGGACGAAAACCTTGAGCCTCACCAAACTTCACTGAGTAATATACATGAAGAATTTTTTGAGGCCTTATTTTGTTAAGAACGAATGGAAAATCACTTTCGCACAGAAATCTGTTGCAGGAGTCCGTCCTATTTAGCACCCTTGCAATTGTTTTAATAAACATCCCTTCTCTAATAAGCGCCGCCCAGAATTTGTTTTTGCTGATAAGCGCTACTATTGCGTAAGACCCTCTTGGCCTTCTCTTACAAAGCAAGATTAGAACGGCTACGTTGTGTAAACTCTGCTCCTGCTAGTGACTGTGATAAGCGCCCCGGGCGCTAAACCGAATCGTCACGGTAACTAAGCGCTTGAAAGGCATAGTGCGAAGGGATCTGTGCTGCACGTTAGGATCCATAACCAGCCTGCGCTGTTCGAGAAATGATCCCGCGCTCCTCCCCTGAATAAGACTGTTATTTACCTTCAGTGGAGGAAGGAACAAGACTTGACCTAAGAGAGCGGCGGAAACCGAGCCTATACTGAACTGTTCACGGTTACAGTAAAATGAAGGCCAGAACTCATTTAATCATAGCCTGAGAAAACAGCCGTCATTTTGCGACTCCACTACTGGTTTTCTCGCGAAATGACGTCTGAGAAACGAGTGTAGAAGTTCCAATATACTCATGACCCGTCACTAACCAGATCTGGGTAATAATATACGTAAAATAAAAGAAGCAAGGTTGATTTGACAGTCGGGAATATATATATGTTCTTTACCAATATTTCGGCCTTCCTTCTTCAGCGTCTTACATATGATGAAATGGTTTAAGCTAAGACGTTACAATTTGAAATAAAGAATAGCGTGTTTTATATTTTCACATATTGCTGATTAGATCCTTTATTAGGATATGGTCCTTCTTTTTTGAAAGCTGGTCCTTGCTTCAAAAATTGAATTTTTTAAAAACACTATACGTACTCCTGATCGGTTGAAAATTTGTTTCAACCAATCATGCAGAAACACTACCCAGATCTGGAAAATAAATAAATATAAGCCGGATCTCTGCAACAAAGTCAGTTCTGTCCAACGGTGACAAAGCTTTTAAGGGGAGAAACGGACCGGGCAAACTCTTTGTTTATTGTTCTACTACTGGCGTGGTTACATTAAAGCTTTTACCCAGAGCTCTCCTTGGGAATAAGCTTGGCAGTTGAGTTCTCTGGATTTTGATCTTTTTCGATGGTTGCGGTTTTAAATTAATTAATGAATTAAATAATTCATTGCTCGAAATGGACAATACCATGTCCTCGGGATAGAGAGAATCGTGTCGACCCTATTTAACCGCCGATAAGTACAGTCCTAAAAAAAACTTGGAAGACTCGGTCAGTAATAACTAGTAAAATCTTCTCCGTCATTCTTACCTCCATACCAATTAGATTTAGCGATAGCAACTTTGCTCGTTGAAGAGAACCTATTTCAGAGGTACTCACTAGCTTAAAATTTAGCCTTGCTGGAGAAGTTCAAAAGAGACGATTTGTAACAACGATTTTCAGCACAACCAAGCGTTGCAGCTAAAGTTGCCGTGACGTTGTTTCGAATTGTTACTTAATTGCTCCAAGAATATAATTTACCTCAATATTGTTTTTATTGCAATTGCGCAAATTGTCTCGTGTACCAACCAACGTGTATTAAGCTACGGTAAAACGGGCAACAAAAAAGTGCAACTTTTTTCGAAACATTACAGCAAAACGAGTTGAAAAGCGATGTTGGGCGTTTTACCTCCCCCGCTCAAACCTGTCTTGCAGTTAATTCAGGTTGCTGCAAGTTGCGTGAATACTGAATTCTGATTGGATGAAATTACGCGGGGGTAACTTGATACACAGGAGCTACGTCGCTTGCTGCAAAATTAAACACGTTTTCCTTTGGCCGGTGACAGCGCTCAACATGTACTAATTTTGTTGCAAAAAGTAGAACTACTCTCGTCTTTCTGCAACAACTTTTTGCAACCTATACAAACCTGATTTGTTGAGAGATCTGTTGTACGTAGGTGGTAAAACGCGCAACATCGCTTTCCAACTCGTTCTGCAGCAATGTTGCAAAACACGCCGCACGTTTTTGTTGCCCGTTTAACCCTTTAAGTCCCATTAGTGACCAACAGAAATTTTCTCCTATCGATATCCATACGTTGTCATGAGATGAGGTTATGAGAATTAATAAAATGATCACCTAAGAGAAAATTCTTTGATCTTTTATCAAATTCTCTTAACTAATTCTTAAAGGAAATGTATAGAGATCAGTTTGGAGAATTTGTAAGTGGATATTGGAGCTTGAAGGGTTAATCTACCGCACCTTTAAGACCAGTGGCAGGCAGGATTTGGCGCTTAGATGAGCGCGGCACGTAAAAAGCACGTGATTTCTAGTCATTGGTACATTTTATAGCCTCGTGATTGGTCGAGTCGCTTCGCCACGGATTCTTGAATCTTGAGAACCCACCGAGGGACTTACTTCTGGGCCCGATCTACTGCAATCTACTGCTTGTACTCGATAAACGTTCCAAGTTCAAAGTAGACGAGGAAAAGTGTCATTTTCTACCATTTTCTGCAAAGTCTACAAAAAAAGAGTCGTTGTTCCTGTAATTCTGCAAACATAGGGCAAAACACCATCGGAGCCTTGAGATAGATAATGGCGAAAAAACTGCCTGAAGGAAATTACTTTCTTTTATCCCATTAGGTCCTTCCGATTTTTGTTTATCGATCTCCTGCCTGCAATCAAAGCTTAAAGGCCGACATAAAAGGTAAGAGTTAATCAAATCTATCTCACAAATATGTTAACTATTCAAGTTTAAGAAAGAGTATTGCATCTCTTTTATCCTCGTATCAAGGCTCTTATCTCTTCGAAACTTCCGATACCCGTCTTGGTAGTAACTGGGGACTCTTTATTTACAACGAAAAAACAACCGATAAGCGAATTTTTCTGAACCCGTTTTCCGCGTGCGTATGGCATATTTAGTCTTCAGTACAATCCTTTAATTGACATCCTACCCTCTTCTCACCGCAACGAGGAAATTCGATGACTACGTGATTGGAGTATTTTGTTCAAACTTTATTTGCGTACCTTTATTATATTTAGACTTATATCCGACTAAAATGGACCACTTAAATGGAAAGTTGATAGGGCTCGAATACGTGCTTGTAGACATATTGACTTGAGTTTGTAATCACCCACTTGAACTCTAGTGCTTCAAGTGTTGAACTTGGCGATCATTAGGAAATGGGAAAATTAAGGTAGTATATATCAAGGATCCGTTCGTCGCAGGAATTTATCCAAAGTGGAATCGAAACTCATGTAGCAGTTTACGGATTGATTGACTTAAAAAAAAGGTTATACTGACTGATTTAAGATATCACTGGGTAAATAAGGAAGGAAGGAAGAAGATATAAGTAAGATAGTAAACTATTTATTGACTGAACTGAAGGTCCAAGTCGTGGCTCCTTATCTGCATGTTACTATCTGAAAATATCAAATATTTACTAATAAAAAAGATATAAAAAATTGGGTAAGCCGAAGTATAAAAATTATAAAAAAACGAAACAAAATATATAAAAAATGTAAGGTGCAAATTAGGGCAGAATATCCATGCAAATGGAGTCCTATTAAAGTGTATGTATGTATGTGATCATGATATGGAACTTAACAAAACCTCTTAACAGACGTTCTACATTCCTTTAGGACACTTTAGTTGGAAAATAGCACAATGGGATAAAAGCAGAAAAACTTCAGTACTGTTGTTGCATTATTTTCCTCAATTGAAGGGACTAGAGCAGCGTTTTATCGTGGTTCTGTCCCATGAAAACCGGCCCTTATGATCAAATAACCACTTGCCGTAAAATTTAGCGAACTGACAGTTTCTCGTTTTAAATATGAAACTTCGCCATCAAAGTGATTTTATGATGTATTTTGAAACAAGGACTGTCAGTTGGAACTACGCAAGTTAACAATGAAGAACTTTTAAATGTACTGATCTGTCTCTCAAACTAGCCTGTTCCAGGCGTTGAACAAAGAGTTGTGTACAGAAACAATAGCGAGGGGCTGGAGTTGGAAGCGAGACCGAAGGTAACCTGAGATCAGGCTCTATTTTCGTTTCGCTTTGTAAATAACATTCCAGCGGGCATGCCGAAGAGAAAAGAGAGGCCCGATTTCAGCTGTAGCCGTTAGAGAGAATGTATGAGAACCGTTCAAATTGGGCCTGATCTCAGGTTAGAGCGAAGGAACCTCCACCTCGCGCATTCTCCCTCTCTTCTACTCCTCCTTAACGTTTTCCCGCTTCCTGACTTCGCGCACATGCACCCCACTTGGTCAGAACGCCTGCCTGGAAAAGGTTATTGGCAAACTAATACTCAATTCAAATAACTTTACAGGAAAACAGAATTATAAAACATTTGTTATCACAAGAGCAGCAAGTACTTTTGAGGGCTCTTAAGTCTGCAAAGGCAACAGAGCGGGTTTTTTTATTTCTTCTTTTGTGAACTAAGCTGGCTCGTTTATTGTTTTACACTCAAGGCTTGAAAACTGCTGCTTGATTATATTAGGCAGTAGACTAAAAAGATCATCTAAAATTCGAGTTTAACTGAATCAACCCGTACTATAATTACCATAATACAAATATAATATAAAAAGGTTTAACAACGTTTAGATTAAAGCCATGATAGCGGAAAGTTTAATTTAATAGTCATTACGGAGAACTGTCACAAAAAATGTAGCTGTTTACGATTCAATCCGCTGTCCTATGATCCGATCCGGTCCAATCCACCCCTTCACTGCCACGCCCAATTAATATGGTAAAAAATACCTCAGGGTCGAGGTTATCTATTCTGAGGTTTATCGGCCAACTAAATCGGAAATTGTCACCGGATTTAACTATTTCCTTTTTAAGTAGAAGTATTTTTTAGAAATTGCTGTCATAATATAAGAACAAACAACGTGTGGGTGATGAACGCGACGTCTTTACGTTCAACAACGAACTAACGGGAAAACGCTTCTCTCGATCAGCTCACGGTCAGTTGTGGCTCAAAAACCATCGCATCTTGTAGCAGAATCACCCAAATGTAGGTCATTTGCATATTTTTAAACCTAGTCTAACGGAAGCACATCATCAAAGGGCTAACATTTCCACTCCCCACAATGATGGAGTCATGTTATATGCAGTTCTTACTTTTGAGTCTGTGGACGAAAACCAATGGGCACGATCATTCAAATGCATCCTCGTCAGCACTACTTTAACATGGTACTTTGTTGTTTTTTAGTTTGACAAAATGAAATTTGGAATTATGCGAATTTTGACTTTGGTCCCTTCGGAGAGTGAAACTTCAGAAACTCAAAAGTTTGGCACTTAAGTTCAGTTGCCAGTATATCAGTGGTCTAAAAAATGTCAATGCACCAGGAAGATGTACTGAAACACTGAAGAAACTGAGTCAATATCATAACCGGTTCTTATAGAAGTTTCCGAGTAAGATTAGACCTCAACTTGATTTCATTGTAAAGTAATTGTCCTCGGGTTTGGGGAAGTCAATTGAGGTAGCGAACAAGGAAAACAACCGCAGCGATCTGCAAACCCACAGCCTCCCTCCCTAATGCCCTCAGACACGGTCAGTGATTGTGCGAAACACGACGTGACGTCATTTTATAGAGCAGTTATATTCGCTCTTGTCCCGACTTTGACAGTTGACAGTTGAGCATTGGAGCAGAAAAACACTGGGGAGAGTAAAGTGTGAATTGTTGGGTTAAAATTTCTCAGACGGAGGTAAATGGTAAGAATGAGGTGAATCTGACTAGAAGAAATCCAACCCGGCTTACCATGGGTATTCATCTTTATTTTTTCAAGTTACCTGTGGGAACGACAAATAACCAAACTTTCATTAACCAAACTTTGGTTGGGGGATGTAGGAGGGGCCTAACTGTTTTCCAAAACAGACACCATTTGATCATTTGACATCATTTGTCGCCGATTGTTGCTACTGCCATGCATCTACTATTTTGCATTATATGGAAGCAAGCGAGCAGGATTGATAAAAGAAATTCTTTCTTGATTTATGTTTTCTTTTGTTATTATATGTTTTTAACGCAATGATAATTTCACGGAAATGAAATTTGAGAGATGCTCTCTGAGCTTTGCATTAATTAAAATTCTTAAATCCTCAAAAATTGCAGGGATAAACCAAGTATCTTACAAATTTTGGAAGATCAAACACTTTTGTTTGGTAAAACGCTAACATTTTTCCAATTCCAAATTAAAGTAGCTTTGTATAATCATAGAGATTGAAGGACTATACAAACAGCGCTCTTAATTATGGATTTACTTCCCACTGTGATCATAGACTTAGCCATCATATTTCTGGTAATTTGTTTAATTAGGAGCTCATTTATAATCTATTGTATATATCGGCTTTGCTGTCGATCGGACGGTTTGTTGGCTCGTTATCATTTATAACTTCAGTTGCCAAAGTCCTTATCCGAAAGATTTACCACTGACAAACAATAAGACTGGAACCAGCTACGTAAAACTTAACATGGCCGACATCGGACCGGTTCAGTCGAGTCAAGCTCTTCATTTTCAACCCGACGTTAGGCGTGGAGTTGCCCCTGACACTCAGTTTTAGTATTCAAACTGGCACCGGTAGAGTTTGGCACCTACTTATTGTTTTCAAAACATTCTTGACAAGCATCCTGTCGTTTATTGATAGAACGCGTTCAAACGTTTTTAAGACGACACCCATTTTTACTAATTTTAAAATTCAGCTGTTAATTCTCATTTACAGCTAGCTACGATCTGCCTTTACATCCATTCAATATTTTGTTTCAAGAAAAATATCTACTTTCTAAATCAAAGGCCGTGTTCTTGTTTCTTTCTAATTCTTATTCTAATCTTCTGGTTATGAAAGAGGAATCCGGCTGTGCTATTCAATGCAACTACCTTTTACAAGTCTTCCTTTCTCCGCCTTACACAGGTGTATTTTGCCGTTGTTCCAAAAAACAAACACTGTATTTTCACAAAAAACGTAGAGGTTGAAAATGGGAAAAACATGAGAAGATTATATTTTTAAAAAAGCGGAAAATAACCGAGGTTATTTTGGAGCATTTAATTAACACCTCCTGTTCTATAAAACGAAAAGTGTGGAGAAATAATCAATAAAACGGAACTGTTTCTTTTAATAGAAAATATAACAATGGTACAACCGGAACCAGCGTTCTGCAGAACGTTATACAGTGGCTAACCCCATGATGATTCCCCTGCTGAAAATTCTACATTACGTATAAAGGGGGCGCTGGGTGTAGGTTAACGAATTAGTCATTTTTTATAAAATGTGTTCCCAGTAAACGTAATTAACTGAGTTAGTGTTATTTTAAACGTTTGTCAGTACCGTAAATAACTGCAAAAGATCGAGTATGTATTAAGATCCTTTCAACACGTATGTGTTTTCATTTGGAAACGCATGGCCTTTTTGTTTGAAAATGCGAATATTTGTACCTAAATTGGTTTTAAATCATTCCGTCTAATCCGGTCCGAAACCAATGTTAATTCGACAAAGTTATCTCAACTATCACATTCACGTATTATTCTTCCAGTTCAGAACGTTTGACATAGGTTGTGCTAGTTGACCGACCTGAGGCTTCTATGCTATAAGTCTTAACGGAGGAAGAGTGGCAAGTTTTCTTATCCTCTCGCACTAGATCAGATACTAGCAGGTAGTTAATCGCTCAGGTGCAAGTGTCAGCGGTATAACACCAAGCTAAAGGCTTACCATTCATTTAAAGTATTTCTCCGTTTCTGATTGGCTCAAATCTCTCGGCTAATTCATCAGAACCAGCAAGCGTTGACCAAATTTGGAAGACGTTTGCGATATCTGGTGAAATAACGTCAATAGTAGAGGCTATCACCAAAAAAGGGACATAGCACTTAGAAAGAAGTTGCTTTAGCTCAGTTCACCTTTGACAGAACAGGAGAAATAGCGGAAATTGCACATGTTTTGGGAAGACGACATAACCGAACTTCTGATTAAAAACATAGCAAAAGCTGCAAAAATACAACTTAACGGATAAAAGGTGCTTATTTGAAGAATATCTGCTAGCCGCTAAACATCCCTTTTCATCTGAATTTGTCGAGAGAGAAGCTTTTGTTGTTTAAACCTTGCTGGGGTTATCAAATTTAAATATAAAAAGAACTGAAAAGAAAAGGATTTTTATCTCCTAGGACACTTCACACGACATCCTCCGCCTACCTGTTGTGTGAAGATCTCACTTGGGTTACGCAACACTGGTGTGACAACCGGCTCGAGCCCAGAGCCCTTCTCTACTGCGCATAAGTCAAAAAAGTGAGCTCTGGGGTCGAGAATGAGATCTGAGGTCGAGATCCAGACCATCGGTTTCGTAAAGAAATTGTAAAGCATGTGCAAAGGTTCGCCACCAAGCTGCAAATTAATCAAAGTCTGCTATCAAGGCGTTGTTAGCCGTAATGCGAAAAATTTGGTATTTTAAACAGTTTGTTTTAAATAAAAGTTAACCGTAATTTTTTCAGTGGCTACAATTTGTCACATAATGAAATACGGTTAAACCTTGCAACCATAAAAACCTGGATTTTAAGAACCTGTTAGGCTAACATTTTATTGCCAGTCAAGCCCCCTATCGCCTCTATAAAGAACCTGTTTACCCTTAAGTTTGAAACTGAGGTTCTTATTTTCTAAAATCTATGAACGCTTGGGCAAAGATAGATAAGTCAACATTCAGAATCCCCTTTGGAGACTGCATACTTACCTTATCACTCCAAATGCAATTTAAATGCCAATGCAGTGAATGAGCTCAATGCTTTAGTTCTTCTTTATATGGTCATTTTTACATAATGTCTAACTTGGTATGCAGATTTTATGTCTACATTATTATTTTTGCTGATCAGGTCTTTATAGATCCTACGTTCTTCGGCATATTCGTTTGCGGTCCTTTGCAGTCCCTTGTGGTTAATTTTTGTACTTAGCTATATTGTATTTTTTTCTTCTTTAGAAATAAGAGCCTATTTGAGAACCTAAATAGCCTAAGCTTGTGTTAACTACCATTAATTTAAGAACCTGTTTTGGCTAGCTTGGAAAAATCCAGGTTCTTAGTCGCCGGGTTTTACTGTATCAATGTTGTTAAGTTAACGTGTCTTTTCCGGCTCATGGCTGATGGTTCTTATATTTCAGTCTCTTTTCCATCCCGGAAAAGTCCTTAGAATAAGATTGAACAGACGAAACCTTTTTCAAATTAATGTTTTTCCTTCTTCCATCGGATGTCTGTATAACCGTAAGGGAGGGAAATTTAACCGTTAGCCATTGAAATGCCAGTTTTAGTTAACCGTTAGCCGTGAATGCTTCCATCACTTTGAGACCCTCAATGTTGGCAAGAATATCTTGATATAGCCTTCTTTTCTATGGCTATCAGAGCCATGATTTCTACCGATAATGACGTTCTTCCATTTATCAGTGACGTAACCAGGACAACTAGGTCCTCGCGCAACACTGATAATGCAGTCACTTTTCAGTACGGCTACACACACATACCGTCACTGTTTTTTTTTTTTGCCAGATCTTGTTGTGCCAGGAACACACTACCAGCGTAGTTAAGCGGCAAAGCGCCTGGCCTAAGTAAAACAGCGCCTGAGTTCTAGCACTTTCCCAATTTTGCTGCTTCTAAATGCTACTTATAATTGTACATTTATAGTTTTGTGGTAAGGATGCCACTAACAAGATTGACTATTGCAGCCCGGTTTTGCCAAAGGAAACGTATACTTTGATTGCTTGAAAATATCTGTGTGAGCGGGAATACTTAAATGTTTATATTTAACTAACAAGCGACTGTTTTATTTTGAAAGTCCCATGAGCCTGTCCTCAACACTGCAAGGTGTATCTTAACACAACTTAGCGTCTCCTCAAAACTGGTTCTAAAGCTGGGGCTCGAAATCAATTAAGTTCCGATAGGGGCTGGAGCTATATTTTAACATGTTTACAGTCAAAATATTATCTTTAGAGAAGCCAAACGTTGCAAGGTAGATGCAAAAATTGTTTTAGAACTTAGAATTTATTACTTTTTAAACCAGCCAAATGCAGTTAATTTGATTTGTTAGCATTTCTGACGGACTCAGTTTCGAGAATTGGGTCGGAAAATCAGTGGTTTACGTCAGTACATTTAATTTCCAGGTTAGGATCAATGTCACTGTTTTCTTTTTTCACTTCTTTTCAAATGAAAATTTTCGATAGTTGTTCTGTACTTACGATGTGAAAAGTTGTTTAATTTTTTATTCTGTGCTACTTTTGCAAGTACGCAATTTAGCGGCAGGGTTACAAATGCACTTAACGACGGAGAATAAATTATGAATCCACCAAGTCATGCAGGTAATTAGCAGAATTGACTCTGTGCACAGGTGAGTTGCGAGACGGATCGAATGGGAAATTTCTTCTTTGGTCGAAACACATTCTCAGAGCATAACTGTTTGTCGTCAGCACCAGAAGATCGCACAATTCAGTTCTCGCAGTATTTACAATGGTACTGACTCATATAGTGTCCGTAAAGTATAGCCCAATGAAAATTTAATGAGGTGCTTTTGTTCCCGTATGCAAGAGATTTGTCTACATCAAAGGACCACAAACAGAGAAGGATTCACAGATTGTCCGCATGTGTTACTTTGCAGGTTTTCTTGATGATATAACAACTTATCGGATGTGTAAATAATACTGTTCTTTTATTCAAATGAATGTGGTTCGTTTTAATTCATTTTATTATCAACGTCAGTATATTCACCAAGTTGGGACTTTTAATACTGAAAAAATATTCCGTTCAATTTACTTTACATAAAAGCTTATTAAATTTGTTCGGTTAGAGTTTAAATAACAGAAACCGTGAAAAATAACTGAAATATTGATGAGCTCCAACAAAGATTTTTAGCTTTGAGACAGAACCATAAATTACCATCTCAAAACGACGTTAATAATCTCTACAATGCATCTGCAAATATCAGATATTCAGTGGATATTAAAACTGTCTCTTCTAAGATGTTATTTCCAAATTGATTTTGCAACTGGCGATAATGAAAAGACAACGGGCTTACTCAATATTAAAAGAACCGCGGATTATAGAAGTTTAAACTTTTTATTTTATTTCAATCAGCTGTTGAATTAACTTTCCCCGTAGTCAAAGTTTATTAAGCGATGTCAACGCAAACGCTTCATAGACATAAATTTTCCCGAATTTTCATCAGTCTCCAAGCAACATATAAACTTTTATTGAAAGGGAATGGAGCAAACCTTAAATTTCGTCGATGCTACGTCACTATTTTTTTTCCAAACTGGAGGAAGCCTCAATTAGTAATCACAAAGGTGTGTGTGAACAAACATTTCTCGCGTCGGTCACGTTCCGACAAAATTGAAGGAAACCTATAGAAACCAAAGAGAGGCTTGAAATATCCGCTTTGGTAACAAATGGATTTCATTTAATTTTAAACTGTTGTTTTCACCTTTCGGGTCAATTTGAACTTTCCCATTTACAATAAAACTGGAAATATAATCGGTTTGTTATTTGAATGTTGCGAGCTATTCCTTTCCATTTAAAGACCATTTTTAAAATGTAGTAACCGTAAAATGTAGTAAATGTTTTACCTGGTGATTCACTTTCATTTTACTTTAGCTCGCAAAAATTTACTTTTTTGTTACATTTATCACCACCAAATATATGAATCTCATGATGAAATTTTTCAAATGTGCAAGCAAAGAAAAAAGATGGTAAAAAAAGGAAAATGATACTTTTGGAAAAATACCCCGTTGATATATGTGAAGTCAGATATCACTTGATCGGTCAGCTACGGGAATTCTCAGGAAACTATAATGCCCTAAAAGAATAAACACGATTAACAAAACTTAACTTAATCCCTCAAAGACCTTCAAAGTAATTTTTTTTTATTTTTGTTGCGGAAGATTAAAGGAAAAGATGCGGTAAGGTTGGAAACTCATCAATCCAGCTGCCCAGAATTATTATTTATTTTTTCATTCATTCATTTTTTTTTTCTAAAAAAGGGCTTTTCCGGAGTTCATTTTTCTAATTAACACTGTTTCACATCATATTCAGTACCACTCACAGCAATTTTTTTTCTATGGAACAGACAACATAACATTTTGCATCTAAAAAAATAAACTTGTCTCACAGCTGAACCTGAGAGTACCTTTAAATTTGCTGACAAAAGGTAACAGGTTTATTTTTGTCGTTTTTTACTGAGACATGCAGCCATGATTATTTTTTCATTCTTTTGCCAGCACTTATATCATGCATTGACTGAAACAGAGAAATATCCTCTCGATATCGAAAAAACACCCGTTTTATTTAACAATGTGCTTAACGACCTTTGAAATTTGACGGGGCATTTTCAACCAAGCCTCCTCTGATTAAGCCTAAGCGATAAAACAGCATCAAAATATATTCAACTCACATCGATCGATTAATGTCCTTCCTTCTTATTATAGTTTCCTAAAGTGCAGTTAGTTTTTCACGCTTTATCGACGGGTTCATCAATCTATTCTACATCAAAAAAGTGAAAAGCACTTGACAACGGAAAATGAACCGGACGAATATTTTGCTCGTATTTGCTTTCAGTAAACACAAATTAAAACACATCTCAGAAACGCACTGAATATGTATCAGTATAGATTTGGACCATCACAAGCATGTATTTCAAACATCAAGGACAACCACCCTATTCAATCTGTCTGACGAGCTGCGTTGCCTTTTCATGTTAGCACAAGCCGTCAGTTCGTGGAAACTTTGCTTTGTTCTGGTAGCAAATTAATCGCAATGATTCTTGAACTTTTTGAAGCAAAAAGGAGCAAAGAGAGATCCATACTAGAAGTATCGCTTTAGATTTTATCAGGAAATGCATCGACCATGATCATTGATCTTATAGTCTTCTTTCAATCTAGCACATCATCATGCAGTGAAGCATGGCAACTCTCTGTCTTCTTATCTGCTGTTTATCCGCCCCGTAGCCAAAACTAATAGGGAGCATTGCTTCAAGGCGGTTGTTAAAATAAACATCACATTCGAAAAATTATAGTCCGTAGCGATCGAATAAAAGAAAAATTTAATGCCTCCTTTTTGGCACGAGAAATCGCCGAATAGCTCGCTTCGAAAGCCGCGGACACTAAACGCCGCAACAGTATGGTGTTTGGAAAAGCATAAAAATTAATAGCCTTTCTGTATAATTACTGGCTGAGTGTGAAACTAAAACTGTTTTGGGTTCAATTTATCTGGCAATTAGCCTTTTATGAAACAACATAACCAAAATTTGACAGTTTCGGAAACGTCTAGTTCCTTCAGAAGGATTATTGGTTCCGTGAAAACAAAAAAAACCGAAAAACCATTTTATGGACGGTCAGAGCTACTTTTTCTCGCCTCGAATGAGCTTTTTGAGAATTTAGTTACTCGGCACGTTTTGGTAAAATTTCATCATTCTCTAGCTGTTCCAGAACGGATGTTTAAATAGTTGGTATCTGTGAAGAACGACAGAAACAAACACAGCTGAGTTGTGTTTCTTTAATTAATTGTTCTGCGCTTGCGGAGTTACGACAAACAATGCAGGCGTAGTCAAAAAGCGCCAAGGACATTTTTTCCAACGGGAAATTCTCCGCGCTTCTGCAATTTCCCTGCTGCCGTTAAGTATGGAAAAGACACCGGAAGGCCAATTTACGCGAAAAAGAGTGTTTTACTTGTGACCTGTAAACCACAAAACTCCGGTCCATGAAACAAAGGAGGCGGGATCTCAACAGGCTGTCTATCATGCTTGCGGGAAAACTGTTTCATTTTCTCCGGGGAGGGGTGTAAGATCTTAAAGATATCATCGATGTGCATCACGAGCATGCGGATTCTTTATCCTTAGGATATTGAAATCGAGCTAAATGGCTATAAAATTACTTTAGAAATACAACAAAGGGACCATATCTACTAATATAATGGAAACAATTGTTACTTTTTTTCACCTAGGCTACCTCCCCTCCCCTGAGGGATTTTAAAGGCACCTTGATGATATTGTTAACTACACTCGACTCAGTTCACTCACTTTCTACTCGTTGACTTGTCTCGTCCAGTAACAGCTGACTAGAATCAGGGAATTGGAGCGCTTTTTACCACCCCACTAGAGGCTGGAGAGCTTATAATGTAACAGAGAAGGTGAAAATGAAAGATGAAGAAGTTAAGAAAGCGGTTCAGAGCGACGAAGATGCAAAAACCGCCGAAAACGGCGAAGTAGTGGACATGGACGGAGATGCTACGCACGCGGTGAACGCTAATGGTAAAAGCCGAACTAAACCTCATCGTAAACGGCGAGGTTCTACTTCGCCGGAAGAGGATATTATCGACGGATTTGCCATTTCTTCGTACTCGTCTTTGGAGGCATTGGAGGTAAGGAGAAATGTTAATTATTTGCGGCCTTCTTTATCAATCTATTAACAGTAGCAGGTCGGTCAAATGCTCCTCTCTCACACTTCTTTGCGACGAGTCAAACTATTGTAACGAGCAAAGTAGGAACCGCTCAGTTAAAGGAAATTTTAATGGTGCCATGCGAAAGAGAGTTGTTTGGGTAGTATTGGATACGATTGATTCGTTCTGTTGTTTTGAAAATGCTCATCCTTTAGCCATTTTGTGTACAGAGGGCGGCCAAGAATGGAGATCGTACAATGTTTACTTTTCGCAACAATTCACTCGAGCTTTCAGCCTCAAGAACTACTTCCTACAATGATAAATGTCAGATATTCGATTGATCTGTAAGTTCGAAATAGAAGCCTAATTTGGTAGATTTTCAAACAGGATTACAAATCGAGGCTCTTTCAGAGGCTGTTCGCCGCGATCTCGCACATCCGAGTGGTCAGAAACTTGTCTTTCAACGACCTTATTCTGTCTTCGTGCCGAATTTTGAGAGGTGGTCCTTTTCGAGAGATTTTCAAGGAGATATCAACGCTAAATATATAAAAGCTACGCATGAACAACTTCCTACGTGTTGTAGTCGTCTCGGTATCATTGTTTCCAAGTGATACTTAGAGTTGTAATTTAGCGAGTAAACCTCGAGGAGACCACAAATGATTCTCGATAGCCCAAGGAGGCCATTTTTGCGTGTTAGGAAAATAGTGTGCGTAAAGTGCAGAGTGCCTTATCTGCTAAAACATGGCTGATCGACCCTTTCGTTCGTTGTACATGGCTTGTTTCCTTCCGGGGTGCTTTATAAAGCCACGAAAGCTGTGCATCTGCAATTTGCTTTCAAGCTGCGCGAAGCTAACGGCGCTGGATGTTTTGACCACAGCTTAGAAATTAAGAATGTTGTCGGGCGCTTGAGTGATAAACCTTAAAAATCGGCAGCGAAGGGATATATGTACGTTTTTATTACAGACAAATATCTCGAGTGCATATTCAATCGGTTACTCGAATGAAAAGTGGCTTTCGAACCCTCTTTAAATTTTCAGTGCTGGTGAAAACATCTTGCCCTAAGGAGTATTAAATATTCAGCGATTAAAATAGGACCGATCAAGCCAAACTCTCGCAGATGATTGGATTAAGTTATTAACAAACATTCCACCCTTGTTAGCTATAGCTTTGTTAGCTTCACCTCATAGCCATGTTATTTTTATGTTTAAATTTTTCTAGCCCTTCATGGCCTTTTGCCAGTCTTCAAAGATCCACACTTTGAAAAAATACTCAAAGCGATCGATTGCTATTCATGAGATCCCTGAATCTGAAAGAGCTTGTTTTTATACACATTAAAAATGTTCCCACCTCGTTCTCACTTATTCCTTAACTTTTCTTCGCATATGCCTTTTGTTAGAAGAAGCATCAACGAAACTAAAATTCGGTTATTTGATAATTCGGAGTGGAACTGAAATCATTAGTTTATATTTGAAAATGTTTATTCCTCGAGAGATCGAGCTTACACAGGGATCTTTTTATGAATGGTTTGTCGATTCGGACTGCAAATCTCAACAACTGCGTTCTCTTCTTGTTAACTCAGCTTTGTTTAATTTTGTACCTTTTTGCCACTAGTGTGTGTTTTAATTCCCCAGAGGACCTTCCTTGTTTGTAGAAAGAACAATATCTTAAGGTTCCAGACCAATATACCTGTCTTTCTGTCGAGAGATGTTGAGTGCATCCCTTGGAAGCCTATTTTTGAAAGTACTGAGTCAATACTCTGTTTCTGTGGCAATCTCTTGAGCCTCAAAGCATGTGAATGCTTCCAGGCACAAGTTATTTGATAGATTGATGCCTTTGTCCATTTGACAGGCCTGCTAAAATTAAAAGAAATATTTTTGTCTGTGTTACAAATTGTGCATGGGGAATTTTTTGTTCAATATCGCGTAGTCTTGATGAAAACTCGAAACACTATCAGCTGAAGTGCTTTGGATATAAGTATAAACTTTAAATTTTATGTTCTCTATTTGTTCCAAGCTTATACTTAAATCTCAATTCTTAACCTTTTCTGTTACAAGATTTAAAATCTAGTGATTCTCTGTGAGCACCATTATATTTAATTACAAGTGAAATTTACATTTTTATGTACAGTGCTTTTAAAATGTCTTTTCCATGTTTTAAATGGTTTTCGGTTCTAATCAATATGAATTATTCTTGTGAAGGCTTCTATGTCATCCGTCATGACACTGAGATGGAGTGCCTTTAGAGACTGTCTGAGAGTTTAAAAGTCCTGGTGTGGTTTTCTATCACATTTATTTCAGAAAATGTTGAACCCTGATCAGATATATACATATATATATATCTAAACATTAAATAACAGAATTTTCAGCATAAGTAACTTTTTACTCCCATATCAAACTTGTGAAATAGCGAAATTCAAAGTTTCCTTTTTCAGTACAAGCTGGGAAACAATCCAGGCTTATGCTAGCCAGTCAGTGCTCTCCAGTTGTTTGGTACATGCCAAGTATCTTGTCACAGTGTGGTAAATCTTAGGTCAAAGTAATAATTATTACAATAGTTTAATTATTATTTCTGTTTTCCTTTGTTCCAGACCTCTTACCATACTCTGAGGCAAAAAAATGAAAATCAGTTACCTAACTAGTAGTTAAAAATAATTTCAACCTGGAATTCATTTCAAATTATTGAAGTGTAAGCTGAGGTCAAGGAAAATTTTCTTCAGGGAATCTTAGGTCAAAATAATAAAACAGTTTTATTTCTATGTTTCTTCCAGACTTTTTAGCAGAATCTGAGGCCAAAAATAAGAAAAGAAAACCAACCTAGTTAAAAATCTTTTCAACTTTGTATTCAGTGCATATTACATTTCCAAGCACTATTAATTCAATTATTAATTAAAGACCAGGAATTTCCTGACCCTAGCATATGCTTTAATAATGTTAATAACACTGTCAATGAATAAAATGGTGTTGAAATTTTTTCAGATAGTTTATTTACCAATGTACAAATCTGTACTGTATTTATGGTTATTTTTGTCAGTCACGAGGCCCAAGCAAACCAGAGCTTCATGGAGATACAAGGCGATCACATAAGAGCTCAAAGCGAGGCTTAGAAAATGGCATAAATGGAAAGAAAAGAAAGTCTGAAAAGCGCCGTGCAAGGGTAAGAGGTCTTCAGATTTCATCACATGTACATGTATTGTTGAAAAATTACTTATCTTATGAGCTGGTGAAGGTACATTAAGTTTATGACTTTTCAAAATACTGACTGTCAAATCTAACACGTCTGTGAGAATAAGACTACTGTTTTCCAGCTGCCAACTATTACTAGAAACATCATGCTAAGTTTGTCAATCTAAAGAATTGGGGAAACCTGAGTAATTAAACCAGTTAGAACTCAAATTATGCATGAATATTTATAACAGCCTTTCTTTGTGATAAGGAGAGGTGATTTTTCAAAAGTGGTTCCCTGGAAGGTGTAGGACAATCTTCTATGTTTCATGTGCTTGGAGTTGCATTTTTTGTTAAAACTATTGTCATATTTTGCTTTCTTGTCGTGGAAACCTGTGATTGTTTTTATTAGCAGCTCAATGAAAAGAAGTTATACAGTGTTGGTTACCAGTTATTTTGTTTACCTTTTTATTTAAATTTAATTTTGAGAGTGGGTAGATCTATTGGTGAGGCGACAAGAAACAAATTATATAAGCTGATTTGTGAACTTAATTGATTATTGCAAATAACTCAGTGAATAATAACGAGCAAAAGAAAGTTTTAATGGATGTATCCTCATGGTTTTGTCTAATGCTGTATTCTAGAAGTGAAAGATGAAGAAAAAAGGTAATTTTGATGCAAAGTTGTGGTTTTGTTTGCATTTCCAGATTGAATTGTAACATGATTCTGGTGTGTGTGTGTTTTTTTCTAATATGTGTGTATCTGTGCTCACTTTTACATTGCATGGTTTTTTAATCATTCAAGTGGTTTTCATTCCTTTGCCTGCCAAAAACTTAAAATATATATACATATATCTATAAATATATCTTGAATTTTTGTCTTACAATTGAGACACAGAAAGAATTCTGCACCACTTGAAATGTTGTTCTACTTTTTGTACTTGAATGTTGAAATTTGGCCTTGAGACTTTGTCTTGTTGTTGTATTTAGAATTTAAGTTGCGTTATTTAGGGACTTAAAGATGTGAGCAACTGTTGTGGTTTATTGTTAAATAATATTTTGGCTTTCTGAATTTGGTGTTAGCATTTGGATATTCATATGTGTGTTTGTACCAACCTTTAATATCATTTATTTAATAATTTATAAACATGGCTAAAGATCACCAGGCTCCAACCAGAAAACCCTTAAATTATACAGTTTTCCTTATTATGGCTGCTGTGCATCAGACATTAAAAGTATAGCAATGGTGTCTCGGGCACATTTTTGACATGTACATAGTATTTTGTAGTGAGGGAATCTGTATAAAGAGATGCTAATTTTTCTATAGTTCGTGTACATTTTAGAGTACAGAACAGGGAGTTTTTAAGGATCACCTGTACAGCCAAAATGCTATAAATCCCTCAAAAGTTGACATGTTGTGGTTAATTTTTATCTTTGATTTAAATTTTTTTTTTGTTTCAAACTCATTAGCATACACTACCATTCCCATAGACAAAGGAAAATAATAGAATTTAAGCCAAGGAAAAAATTGAAGCACAACTTATACATTGCATTTTATTTCTTTTCATTTACCTCTCATTTACTGTAACTACCACTCTGTATGTTCTTGAAATGTTCTTTTTCGCAACTGTTTCACACAACATTGATTTTATCCGATCAATGGTATGGTGATAAATGTTAAAGTTGCCAATTTGGCTGCCTGTATTCCACAGTCTCATTCTTGATTTGTTAATAATTATTTTTTTGCTGTGTAATACATTTGAAATAAAGTGTTTGCAAAATGCACCCCCTCCCCCCCCCCCCAAAAAAAAAAAAATAAATAGAAATAAAAAAATTGACTGTCTTGTGCTAAACCACAGTGAGAGTGGTTCTAAGTACAAGCAGAAACTCGTAAGGGGCTGAAACGTGTAACTCACGTTCAATGCTCCTGAATATTCAATTTTACCATAAAATTATTTGGAAACCTTGGTGAAAAATGGCTGCCGCGCAATCACCATGTGGTGGTTTTAAGACCAGAGTTCTGCATTTCAGCGTTAAAAATACACTGTTAATAGACAAAAGATGGAAAGATAAAGTTCAAAAGAATGCTCAGTTTTCGTTTTGTTGAGGAAGGGAAGCTGTTCATCAAGAAATCGTCCTTTGAGGAATTCAACTCAGCTGTTTACTTCAAAACTTTCTGACAACCCTGAGAGGGTTATGAAGTTTGATTCTTGAGAATTATTCTGTGGTTTTCTTTCTTCTCTGATTATGAGACTTTTAGGAAGACAACACACAAGTTTTTTTTCCCTTGATAATCTATTTTTTGGAAGAACATTCTTTAATCGATTATCACACCACTTTAAGATTTCGATCAATGATCGATTCTCAGCACACTGCTCTTTTAAAAAATAGTCAGACCAAAACCATTACACTCTGTTTTCCTTAGCAGATCACCACTGGTAAAATTTACCACTTGAAGCAACACTTCCCACAGCCTGTAGCGGCTTAAAGTGTTACCAAAATTAAATAAGTTGTTTAAAAAAATACCCAATTTATGATCCAAGCTGTCCCTCAAAAGAAAAGGAAGTACAATACAATAATTCAATCGTGGGAAAAAGCCAAAATTTATCGGATGTAAGATCAGAAGGATGCGGGTCAATTGGTTTTCTTATAATCTGGGGTGTCTACTCCTGTGCAATGACATCACGTAAAATGCACTTGGACGAGATTGAGAGATTTTGAGTGAATTTCCAGAGAGCAAGCAAATTATAAATGAGGTGAGCGTTAAGTAATTGCTTTTTAATTTTCTAGATGTCTTTATTTGCTTAGATATATTGTAAGCCGGTCTTGATCCAGAGCGTTTTAGTGATGAATCTCAAGGAACACAACAGCAACAAGAAATTTTATTGAAAACTGGAAATATAACTGACTACATTTCTTTCCCACCTGCAAATAGCTAATAAACTAATCGAGGCAGGGGGAGCTGAAGACATATTACAAGTACAACAAGGTTTTGAAGACATATTACAAGTACAAGACGAGAGATTTTTGTGTTTGACTGCTCTATTTGCATATTCGCAAATAAATGGAGGTGCGAAGATATAGATCAAGTTATCCTTCTCTGTGCTTTCAGCTGAAGTGATGTGCGAGGCAAAAATTCTTCTGTTCAGAGAAAACTGCTGACTCTAGCTTGCTGGTCTTGGGCGAAAAAAGAAGAAAGGTGCAAAGCAAACCAGCTCTGCATCAAAAGCAACTTCAGTACCACGCAATATTGTTTATCAAAGTAATGTATTCTTTGCCTGTTGAGGCATTAAATTTGACTGTTGTGTCAAAATCTCTGCCTGTTAAGGTAAATAATGCAGCTGATGATTTGACTGTGAGTCTTATTTGTCCATTGAGGTGAAAGAAAAGCTTGGAACCATATGGAGTCCAAATGTGTTTTGCTCTTTCAAGCTAACCCCTGGCTAACCATTCAACTGTAAAATTAGTTGACTGTTGCATTTGCAACCATCTGCTATTCCGGTACACAGGCTACCATTGG
>OZ037785.1:28473803-28558803 GCA_964035525.1 Porites cylindrica
CTTAAATTAGTTTAAAAGCTATGAGAATTGTTTATAATATTAGATGTGGGTAGGTGGAGTTATAATGGCTTTAATATTCCAGATGAGGATAAGCCATTAAAACAATACTGGATGGATGAAAAGTTGTGTTTCCTGGTCTTGAATTATTCTTGTTAATATTCTTGTTAAATTATTGTTTTACTAAGATCATTATTTTCGCAAAAGGTGCTTTGTTGATATACATTATTGTAAGCTGCTCTTTATTACCAGGCTATTAACCTATTTTTAATGTAAATTAAATATAAATTAAAGTTTAAATTACAAGAAAACAAATAGATTTGGGTTAACTGTGGTAATTAGATGGAACTGTGGGTGTTACGGAGCTTCAATTGCTTTATTAAAATTTATTACTTTACAATTTTTGGTATTTTTCAGATGTCAGAGAATGAATCTGCAGTGACAACATCTGCTCAAAGTGGTAAGCATTTTGTGCGTGCATGTCTAATTGGTCTGAATATTAAATTCAGCTTCCTATAATTTGGACATGTGAACAGTTTTCTGTACACTGGAAGAGGGATATGCACCCAAAATTTCTGTAAAAAAGGGTTTGTACAAAGGGTTTGTACAAAGTCTTGAATTCTTGAAAAAAGTGTGGAAAATGGAAATAAAATCTGGAAAGGTAGTAGAAAGTCTTGGCATATTTTTTCTTTCAAGCTACCTCAAGTGCTTTATAGAGGAAATTTATTATTAATTTTTTGGGCTACCTCTGAATTGATTAACTGGATATTCCACTACTTATAAACTTCTCGAACTCCAGTTATAGTACTGTAATGTATTTAGTGTAATGTAACATGCCTGAAATATCAACAATTAACCTTCATATGAACGTAAAAACATGAATAAGTTTCAAGGATTATTCTTAAGCCAGGAGGTAGTACGTGTAGATCTCTTAGTTTGTAAACAAAGTTTCCCTAAGTTTAGTGTTTGTTTGTAATCCTTGCTTGATTTTGTATTTCTTATAGGAACGTTATTACATAAGACGTCAGTAGCCACATCTAAACCCGTTTCTGGAGAAAGCTCTGATAAAGAGGCTGAGAAAAGTACATCAAAACCTTCAAAATGGCCAAGGTAATAACAACCAATAATAATAATAATAATAATAATAATTAAAATACTTATATAGGTGAGAATACTTGCTGATGTTCATAGCGAGTCTCGCTGCTGCATTCTGAATACGTTGCAATTTGACAATCTGTGACTTAAGCAAAGCATACAGAAGACTATTGCAATAGTCTAAGGGACTGGTTATAAAGTCATTGTAATTAACTGTTGCAAATTAATGTACCAGTAAGCTAATCAGGTTTGGTTTCAATCTCTAAATGGGACATGTAAATCGTTGATAATGGTTATTAGCTATTATTGAATAAGTCTGAGTAGGATGTGACGAATTGCACAGATTGAAGATAGTGTCATCCACCTCGGTCATCAGACACCCTCCTCAATCTGCATAATTCTTCAGATCAATTGCAAAAGCTGAATTCAATAATTGTGTTAAATTACATGTATTATTCATAACAAAGAATTCATACTTACAATAATTAATGTAAGGTTCCTACCTTCATTTGCCTGCTTTTTGGCAAAATCAGGATTTAAAGGGATGTTTAGCGCAGCAGATTTTCGTCAGATAGCAAATTGTCTTTGTTCGAGTTGTATTTTGGCTGTTCTTTCTATGTTTTCAGGCAGTAATTTAGCTATTTTTTCTTTGCAAAATGTGTAAAATTTGCTGCTATTTTTGCTAGTTCCACAAACACAATGCAAACTTGTCCGTAGGGCTTCTTAGTTACCGTGTTGTGGTTCAATTTTATTCTTGGTTTAAATTTTATTTCCTTATGTTTTAAACTCATTATCATACATTACCATAACCTGAAACAAAGGGAAATAAAATTTAAACCAAGGATGAAATTGAACCACAACAGCCACGCCCTTTCCTGTTGGTTGTCGGGCACCATTGATGTAATTTTCCACCAAATATGGAAAATTTTGCAGTGTTTCCCTACTTGGTTTCCCAATTAATGTAGACAATGGTAGCTGATTATGAAGAATTGGCCAGGGCATTTAATCAATCAGAAATGGGAAATATTTTGAACGAATGATAACTTTATTTATTGTATTTCTTGTTTAGTTCATCAACCGTAACATCTCAGTGCCCCAGCAGCCGCAGCACAAGCACTTCAACAAGCCTCCACTTGGCACTTAGTTCCACAGCTACAACTGCAAGCCACCCTATGACGCCCTCATTTGGACACCCTCATCATAGCAGCTTGTTCCCACACTTTCCTTCATTTCATGCCCATCCCGGTGCCCTGGGCGGCTACTCTCATGGACCGGCTGGCGAGTCACCTTTTCCTTATCCAAGTAATGCACTTAATGATTCAGACACTGGCTTGACACCACCCCACACCACCCCCCTTGGCAAGGAAGGTCATCTGGAAAATGTGGAGGTGTATGGTGGTGTTAAAACCATGGCTGAATTAAGCACTTAAAAGAAAGATTAGGCAATACTGCACTTGCACTTTCCTATAAAGTACCTACAGAGAGAGAGAGAGGTTTTTACTCTTTCTCTCGTTATGGTACTTCAATAATTAAATACTTTTCAGGTACTAATTAACTATCGCTTAGCAATTTCTCATAAAGTTACCTTAATAGACATTTTTCCCACAGACTCAATAGGTAGAGCAGCTAATAATGTTCAACACTGTGAGGTATAGCTTTTAAAAATTTAGTTCAGATTTCATTTTTGTGTATTTTGAGGGTAAAGAAAATGAATTCCGAGAAAAATGTCAAATTCCCGTTTGAAAAACACTAGAAACAAAATATTAACTGAGATTTCATTTATGTGGTCATGCACTATAGGATATAATTTCCAGTCTTTGTAAAAGCAAAGAAGAGTGTGCACACACTTAAAAGTACTGTTGGCGAGGTTTCGCTTAAATCGTCACACACCACTATAGGATATTGTCCACGGACTCAAAAGAAAGGACCACTTTGTACAGTAACAGCACCTCAAGAAAGTACAATGTACTGCTTTTGTTTGATTTATGTCCTAGGATTTAGTCCACAGACTCATAAGTGAGGAGTTTGTCGGGTTAAATCAAACGTGTTTGGGCTGAAATGAGAATAACTGGCCTTAATGAGACTGATCCAGTGTATATGACTGTTGCACAACACTTTTTTTGTCAATCCTGAGACTGAATAACTCGCCTACTTCATACAGGTCCTGAACTTCTGCGCCATGAACTGAATAATCGTTTCCTGCAGTCACATGCTGACAGAGTTCCCCCTGGGCTGAGTGCATCACAGCTCATGCATTATGAAAGTCATCAGCATCATCACCAACACTTGCACCAACATCAGCATCAACACTTCCACAGCAATGGTACCCCAGTTATCACTCCACAGGCACCCCAGTCTGTGGTGAGTTGTTATGTGTGTGAAATGATTATTCTGGTTTATTTCCTTTAGTAACAGCATTTTAATACTTAGAGTCTGTATTTTATGGAGAAAAGTTGAGTTCCCAATATTGTTGACCTGAGGAAGTGATCATGTTGTAAACTTAAGGAAAATTTTTGGGATGTTTGGTCGGATAATATTAGATGGTCAACTGTCATTTCCGTCTAGCCACGGCTTGTCTAAGGAGTAGAGAATTGTTATGTTGTGCTTGTTCTACGTAAAAACAAGTGGACAGTGGCTGCATTTCTCTCGCACTGTTCAATGTATGCATAGTTTTTCTACACCGAAATTCTTCAACATGTACCTTCTCTTTCTCACATTTATATGGGGGAAATACTTATTCACAATTCACTCGTAGAGGGCATTCCTTTCACAGGCGACTTCCGAAAACCACTCGCATTTTGCGAGTTTGCGATCGTTGATAATAGAGAGCTTTAGATTCGAGGACGAGGGCAACTACGATGACGTCATTTAATTTTAAGTTTTCTCGCCTATTCTCTAAAAATAGACACCCAGGAAAGCATCCTTGTACATATTTTTTGGCCAAAAAAGTTAGTTCGCTTATTTCCGTTGAGAGACGTAAAGCCCTCTCCCGATCGCTAAATGATAAGAATATAAGATTCCTAACATTTTGTAACTTGTTTTTGCCACTACTGCATTCTCCCTAAAACTCGTAGTAGAATGACGATGGCCATCACGTTTCCCGCCAAAATGACGCTGGTTCACGCGCGAGCAGTCGAGCACTACTTAGTGTTGTGCAAATCTCGTTCTCGTTGTCGAACTCGTCTTTCAATCTGAAGGTCTCTAAAATTATGTCCTGGGTCTCGACGGGGCAATTCGGGGTGCAGGGAGGGGCAAGGAAAGGGGGAAGAAGCATGGAGATTCTGGATGCATATCATGATTTTGTAGCAACATTGTGACTAGTGGGGCATTCTTTAACCGATCGAATTTAGCCTTTACACCCATCCCACGAAAAATACGCAGCTTATTTTTCTTCATTGTGCTAAGTTGCTATGCACACTTAGACACCAAACAGGGACAAAAGCTAAGCCAACATTTTCTGTTTTTATAACTTTCTTTGGATTTTTATTGAATTGAGAGTAATCTAAAATTTCCTTAGGGTTTTGCGTAAACTCTTGGACTGTTTTTTTTTTGTTAGTTTTTTTTTTTTAAACAAGCCTTCTTTCCTTGTCTTTTTTTTTTTTGTCGCCAGCTTGGAGCTTCTCCTGGTGGTTCTTATTTTGCTCCTCATTCTCCAGTTCCTCCCCCTCTCATTCAGAAGGTATTGTTTTTGTGTGATTGTACTTAAGTGATAGTATTGCTTCTCTGTCTTTCTGTTAAACTCATTATTTCTGGTCCCTTATGTAGTGCAAGTGCTTATGTGCTAACTGTATTTTAGGATTCTGGAAGTCTATGTTGGTGCTCAAGGAACAACTAGAAATCCTTAAACGCCCGCTCTAATCCTACTTCCGGCCGCTGTTGGAATTCGTTAGAAATTTATTTAACTGTTCTTTTGTCTCCCAGGGGACATTTAAGAAATCTTTCAGGGTATAAATGAAAATATTCCTCTTATTTTCTTGACCTCTGTCAATTCGTTGGGGAATGTGTCGAGAAATAAGAGACCCCTTTTCTGTAAGTCATCAGTGAACATGACAGAAAACCACGGAAAATCACGGTCGTGACGGTCGTTTGGATACCGTATTTTCTCGAATAAGTGCCCTCCCCCGAATAAGCGCCCCCCCTCCCCCTCCCCCCATCCTTTCCTTACTAATAGGGATACAAGGAAAACCTGTTTTTGTTGTCTTTTCGGTGGTAACTCTGTGTGTAAACCGTATAATGGACTAAGGTACGCTTGATTACCGACAGGAAAACTTAGTAAGCTCCCCTCTCGATCGAGTGCCCACCTACCAACATTAGGCCAAAATTTTAAATAAGCGCCCCGGCGCTTATTCGAGGAAATACAGTATTTAAAGAAGAATTGATGGTCAATTTTAAAGAAGCAGTATCAAGCACTCCAGAGAGTATGTTTTTAGTTATCAAAGCCCTAGCGTCGCCTCTTTTTTCAGCTGGAGTGGTTAGATAGTGTAACAGTGAGGCGAATCGTGCGTGCTCGCGCGATCGATTTTCCCTCTGACTTTCGTCTACCTGCAAAGTTCACGTTCTCGTGCGACCTACTTGAGTTTGCCACGTAGGCTATGCATTTGTTCGAATCCTCTTCATCGTGTGGTTCATATACTCCTTATCTCGTTTGATCAGAAAACTGGGTTTTCGTAATTGATTCGAATTTGCTGACCTGTATAATTAATTAATTTAAGTAGTCAATAGCTCCATTAAAACTAATTTCGATTTCTCTTCTCTTTAGAAGCCTGGAAAATGGTGTGCGACACATGTTCAGATCGCGTGGCAAATTTATTACCATCAACAGAAGGTAAAAATTATTTTATTTAGAAAAAGGAAAACTTGCAGGGTACATAATGCCATTCTACCTGCGTGAAGTTGTTACAGATTTATTCTATTCGTTGGAGTTACTGTATAGTCACTTGAAAAATTAATCGTACGATTTAATCAAAATTGTGGCAGTAATAGTTTCCTTTTTGGCGAAGGTACGAATTTAATCGAGTTTTTACTTCCACACTGTTTGAATATTTTATAAGACGATTACAACTGTCCTTGCAAGGCATGGTATTTAGAATCAAAATTTCAGCGTCGTGTGTGGTATTGAATAATGTCTTAGCATTCCTAGTACCTGCAACGAATTGTTACCGGGGTCGTGGCATAATGGTTGCCCTAGCGTAAAAGTGATGGCGATAACTAAATGGAAATTTCAACTGTAGGGTAACTGTTTGTGACGGAAAATAGTCAATAAATAAATAAAAATTGTGAGGCTAAGAATTCTTTTTCAGTAATAAATGGGAAATTAAATCATGAGAGAGTTAGCCTGTGAATACAGCCGTCTGTCCTCGATTCTCACCGCTGGGGACGTTTCGCTAGCCGAGATGAGCGAGGAGAGAAGGTTGTAGTCGTGGGCTATGAGAGAATTTTAGCCCAGTTATGCATGAGGCGGCAACAACCGAAGCCGTGATTGAATCAGTAGGGATGATTCAACTGGTCTGACTGCATCCCAAAGGATCTTCATTTTGATTATATAATTTTGGTGCCCTTTTCTTAGAATGTTAAGAAAAATTAGTTCAAACTACGTTGTAAGAGTAACCTCTTGCTAAGCGCGCCCTGCTAGTGTCTATATTCTACGTTCTTGCGTAGAATACGCTACTACCTCTCCTCAAAGCTACTCATTTCTCTTTTGATTTGTTGTTATCTTGTCTCACCCGACAGGTTCAGGCTGAATTACACAAAGATCCTCATGTAAAACCAGAGCAAGTGTCCATCAGCAGGTCTGGAGGCTGTCTGTCGTTATCCACTCGCCCCAGTACTCATGATGCTCCGTATCCTGTTCACGGTGGTCCTGGAACAGTGAGTCCAGTTGCAGCGCCTCCCATTCCTGCGGGTGGTAAGGAATATAGTTATTTCTAGCGTGTGTTATCACTAAGATAACTTGTTTTGACCTCCAACATAGCTTCCTTGTCAGGTGTTTTCAAACCAAGAATGTTCTTAGTTGCTGCGTTTGAAACATGACTTGTACTTTTATTTCTTGCATAGCTGGTCCGTTTTTACCGGGAGCTCCCATACCTACAGCTCATGGATCCAGTCACGGTCTGGTGGCCCCCTTCAGTGGAGGATCCATGGGAATCGGCTCGTCTACCTCACCCAGTATGATGGGTCTGGGGGGCAGCCCAGTGGGAGGACTGAGGTCAGGCTTAGGTGCGTCTATTTCCAGTCCTTTCAGGAGTACTGCGAGTAGCAGTTTAACTGGCAGCTCTCTAGGCCTTGGATCAAGTTATGGTGTCACCCATGGAATTAATCGTGATTGGGGACGTGTGCCGGGTTGGCTTAGCCGCGAGAATGAACGGGAGAAGGATCGTGAACACGAACGTGGTAGGGAACGAGAACGCGAGCTTGAACGTGAGCGTGAAAGAGATAGGAGTCGAGATCGTGATCAGGATAGAGATAAGGAGAGAGGCAGGCTTGAGTCACCCCACAGAGTTGGTAACTTACTGTCCAGTAAACCCTCGGAGCGAGAGAGGAGTGCAGTTCATGTCTCCGATGAAGAAACTGACAAGCAACGTGACAGGGAAAAGCCAGCAGAGGCTCGAAGATCTCCAAGTAGCCGACCTACACATTCCACAGGCTTTAATATCGCTAGTTTGACCAGCACGGATCCTAAAAGGGAAACCTCGCCATCATCACAAGAAATCAGAGGTTCTTTGGAACGCACTTCTTCCACTTCCGCCTCCTTCTCAAGTATTATTTCCGGCAGCCGGAGGGACGAGTTACCCAAGTTATCCAGCGAAAGGAGATTAACTGATGAACATGAACTTGTTGTACTATCAAGTGACAGACATAGCGGTGTACTTGGTAATCCACACGGTGTCTTCACAAGTTTCATGGACAAACGAAACATTTACGAAGAACGAGAACGAGCCGACCTTGCTCGACTCGCCGCTCATCCTCCGATGGCGCGCCGTATCGGGGGATACCCTCCTCCCCATCTTCATCCACACCCGTATTCCCTCCCTCATAGCCACACCCATCCTCACATTCCTCCACCTTCTATCTTCGCCCCTGGATCCTTAAGTAGCCATCCGTATCTTAGTGGTTCCGCCATGTCAGCTGTCACACACCCGCCAGGCATCCCGGGATTTCTTCCCCCGCGTGGAATGCTGGGATTTCCTCTGCCTGGCATGAGACCGCGAAGTCGGAGTCCAGGGGATGCAGTAGGAAGCGAGCATGTGCGCACTGCAGACATTCTCTTGGCTGCGCCTGATAGGCCATAAGCGGCGAAAATATAACGGTGTATAGTATATAAATTTCCGATGCTGGAAATTGGTATAAAGCTCCCTGTTTTCTCCATTGCGAAAGAGACATTCTGGTTTAGATATTAATATTATTAATAATATTTAATAACGATTGCTGATTCGCCAAAATCTGTATACGAGCTTTTCGATTTGTGTGTGTGGTTTTCCACCAACTGTCTTTTCTCGTTTATTGTCATTCTCTATGACCTACAACTAGTTCGCAAAGCTCATGCAGTGAACGAGTAAGTTTAAGATTTATTTTCGTCGCTCAAGTGCTGTGAAAAAGTCGCTTGTACCTATACATAGTGGTATATAATATTTTGAAAAAATTCGTTTTCTTGTGTCACATTGCGCCTTCTTTGTTTATAAATTGATCAATGTATGGACCAACGGGCAGGGTTGTTTTTAGAACAGGTTATTACATAGTTCAAGGTTACGATGTTTTAGACTGGTTGATTATCATCTCAGATTTTGAGCAGTGTAATGAACATTTCCCTGTGTCTATGGCACTTTGCCTACAACTTAACGTCATTTCAGCAAAACTAGAATTGAAGAGGCAAGCAATAAACTTAACGGGTTTTGGTGAATCAGCACAAAATTAAAATTTTCAGGCTTCAAACTGAGTTTTGTTACTTTGCCCTCTCTCAGGTTTTTGATCCGCCGCTTATTTCTTACTTCTAGTCGCGAATATGGCTCCAAGTTTCACGTTTGAAATTGCAAAAGAAAGCATTTTTTCCAGAATGTTCTTATTAAAGTGGTAGAAATTTGTATTTGAGACTTGGGAAGTAGGGTGTAAAATCATTTATTATAGAAGCGTTTCTATTTGGATTCGTTTCCACGCACCATTAACAGACGTCCAGTTTTGTTGTAGGAGTTTTTTTCGTGGAGCATTCGTCGCGTTGCTTGCGCAAAAATACTGTGTACATTTTGATAAATGTAGAAGACGATACGATTATTTGTATATTTTCCTCAAAGTTCTATGTGAAGGAAATTTCGAGGAGAAAAGATTTAAGTTCAAACAATTCCTATATTTACAAGCAAGGAATTAAATTATTTGCCCTCCAACTTGCTGTTTGTGAAGTTTGTTCCTTTGGTCTCTCGATAGCAATCTTTAATAATTTATCGATTCACTAAATTGATAATCGATAGAAATCGATAGCAGTCGATAACAATCGACAAAAAAATCATCGATTTCTATCAGAAAAATTTTCGATATTATCTGGCGATCGATATGGAAATCGAATATCATCGATGATTGATATCGATTACTATCGATTAATATCGATCATCGGTTTATCGATTAACCACGTCTGGAGTCAGTTGGGGCGGGGAGGAATGAGAACTCTCCGGCGAAAACTTTCGTCCAAGCCGATTCTTTTGGGAGGCTTAATGACCTAGGCCTCTGAGGGTGCAAGCTTGTTTTTCCATTTTATGGAACAAGAGGGTTTTGGAGTTGGGAGTGAGATAGCCTGCCAGCAGGCTCAGTGGGGCGAGTCCGGGGAAAATTTTGTCGCCGGAGCGAAGTGTTCCTTTTCTCGCAGGCTTGGGACGTAACCATTGCTCAATGTTTCTTGCTTATGCGAAGATTTTGTTGTCACTTAAAAAGGTTTGTGGAAGAATATTTAAAGTGTGTAATTCATTGATCTACGATAAGTGTAGTTGAATTCTCTGGCGTCAGTCTCTGAGTGTATTACGTGCAGCGAACATACTGGTCATAGAGATCGCACCGTGCGTGCAATTGACCACTCCAGAAAATACCACAACAACCACAACTGTTTGTTTGTCAACCCAAAATTTTGCATAACCATTGTTTTCAGTTTCTCTTGGGGCTATTTTAACTGCCAAGAAAAACTGAAGACAATGCTTATCCAAAATTTTGGGGTGACAAACAAAGAGCATTATGGTATGTTATGGTATTTTCTGAAGTGGTCAATGCCATTAAAACCTGTCACTCCAAAAAGGAGCCGCGGTCGCCTAGCAGAGTTCTAGAGTCCCAAATAAAGAGCTTTGAATGGGAAAATTCTTGCGTTGTGATATAGTTGCTTCATGTTACTAGAGCAGGTTCGACAGTATAAATCAGTTTTTGCTTTGACTCAATCGTAGACGTGCCAGTTAAAGTCCCGGCAACTTTTCGGGCCCGAAATCAAATATTCAAATCAAAATCTAAAGAAAGCAATCGAGGGCCCAAGCCAACCAACCAGTCCATTTTGTTTTGTTGAATGAAAGTTTTATCTTGTTATCTGCAAAACTACTGATCCTCGATCTAGGACATGCTCCAGTTGCTCAAATTAGGTGAGTAGGTCGGATAACACTATCCACCGGATAAATGTTTATTCAGTGGATAACGCAATGAATGATTTTCCAGTAATCGGACACTTAGTTATGCGCACAGGATTATGGGATCGCCAGGGGGCAAACATTGCAAGTCGCTTCAAAGGATTGTATGGCGTGGAGCTGTTTCTCCTTTAAAAGCAGTGTCTTTGGACAGAGAACGTAACATTTTGCCGTTATTTTATGAGAAGCGGAGGTGACTAATTTTGGTGCGAAGAAATTGTAAGTTTTTGTGGGATCAATGCGATGAAATCTATCGATAAACACTGATTCTTGCGAAAGGTCGACTGTGAATTTACTGAATGGTCTCGAAATATATAGTACTAACTTAGGTATAAATGAGCGGGGAATGCGGACTCATTTAAGCCTTTCCAGTTGTACTTAGATGTGCTCATATTTACAACGAGTGTAATTACGCTCCGCTCGGCGGCGATCACAATGCTGTGCCGGCTTGTGACAACGATGGGACGTTCCATTTTTATTCCGACCCCCCCCTATGGATGAGTACCCTCAGCAGACAGCTAGTAGGAATCCGTTTTCAAAGGGACCGACAAAAAGATCAAAGGGTTCCGACAAAAAAGTGAGGTGGTAGGAATCTGCTCATCCACCGGGGGGGATCGGAAAAAAAATGGAACGTCCCGATCGAAGGTAAGCTTATGTATTGTCGAATTTGATATGTATTAAATTTAAAAACAAAAACATCTTCCGCTCATTAGTATATTGATTTCTTCTCGCCATAAAAACACAAGCGAAATGTTTTGTCATGATCCAGAGAACCGATGAGTTCTAATGCCTTTTCCAATCATTTTGAGGGAAGATATAGAATCTCTGAATTTGGCACATCAACTTGGTATTTATTTTCACACTCACCGCTTTTGTATCGGAAATCTTACTGGTTTGTACGATTTCTGCCTCATCTACTAATGGTTAAATACCATGTACTTTCCATGAAATATTTTGTAGATGTCACTTTGTTTATACCAAAGTAGAGGAGGATTTTCTATTTTTATGGCCACGTACATACCTACGATCGTTGACTTGTCACAACCCGCAAAGCGCCGCACAGCGCTGATCGCGGCCGAGCGTAGCTACACTCGTCGTAAATATCACCACACGTAATTATAACTTAAACGCTTAAATGAGCCAATCCCCCTACATGTATACCTAAATTTGCACTATATATTTCGAGACCTTTTCTTCGAATTCTTCATGTCTGTGTAAATTCAGTGAACAAAAATTTCAAACTCAACCTCACTCAAGGAGTGTTTATCGATAGAATTTATCGCATTAATCACATAGAAACTTGAAATTTCAACGTACCAACATTAGTCACCTCCGTTTCTCATAAAATCACGGCAAAATGCGGCATTCTATGTCCAAAGACACTGCTTTTAACGGAGAAACAACTCGACGCCATACATTTCTTTGTAGCGACTCGCAATGTTTGCCCCCTGGCGATCCCAGAATCCTGTGCGCAAAACCTGGATATCCGATTACTGGAAAATCATTCATTGGTTTCCCCAATACTTATCCGCCGGGTATGATTTATCCGGTGGAAAGCGCTATCGAATGCATGTTTCCTGATGTTTGAACACAGGACACTTGAACTGCCCTCCCGCTCCGTTAATTTTAATCCGCGGGACTTCTGAGAAACGGGTCCCGCGCATGAAGCCGGGTTACAAACCGCGGGCAGAGACTTTGATTGGTTCAAACTCCAATATTCATAGCCTGCAGGCAGATGCCTCCTATTTTATTTGCCTCACTCTGAGAAAGGGACGTAACGCAAACTGGAGACCACAGCAAACAAGCTACGGCAATCAAAGGAATCTATGGAAAAATCACTGTGTTACAGAGTGAAAAAACAGTTTAGGCAGAGTTAGCCTGTTCCAGGCTCTCAGATAGTGGGGAAGACGGGAAAGAAAAAGGCACGTGACTATCTCGGAGCCTGGAACAGGCTAAGGCGGAGTTTGAAATGTTCCGAAGTCGGCGTCGTAGCTCTTGTAGACATATGCGACAGTTATTGACCTTGACTGGCCTGACATTTCCGGAAAAATATGAACCGGTGCCATAGCATTCACCGGACTTAGCCAAAAAAATTTGTTCCATGTCGAACCTACTTCGAGCAATGCTAATGGCAAGACTTGGGGTGGAGGGATGCTCCCAGTACGTTTGGCAAGTTTTCTTGCAAGGAGGCCATTGGCAACAAAATTGAATATCGGTTATTGAAACTTCTAACTGGAGCTGTCCGTTTGTGTATCACAGAACGTTATTGGCCTACTAGAACGAAGACAAAACGATCCAAAACAAATACGTATCATGATAGAAGTCCTGCATCGATCGGTAGAGGTCCTGACTGTACAGACATTTCAAAGTCGATTTTAAACAGCCCTTGTACTAAAATAAAAATGAAGCTTTAAATGAAACAAAAAAAACAAAAGCGTGTTTTTTCTTAATGTTGTTATCTTTAAAAGCAGTGCCGTTTTTAATAGGGTTATCCCTTATCCCTGTATTGAAATTTATAGACATCTCTTAACCTTGAAACTATTTTAAACGCATATCCCTGATTTGAAAACACGTAAAAAGACTTTTATGACTTTTATAGTCATGGATCTGTCTATAAAAAGGTTTATCCCCATATTCAAGCAAAGTTAATCTTTTAAGATCTTTAGACTTCCGATCTTTAGACAGTTTTCTGTCTAACGTTTCGACGAGGAGATCACGCAAAGCGACCGCCACAACCGAATGACGTCATGGCTTACCAAGAAACAAGATGACCTCATCTGAAAAGCAGAATTACACAGAGGATGGGAATTCTATTAAACAATCTATTTTATCTTCTTTCGTATATTCTAGAAATAAGTGTCTTTCAATATCCATTTTTGATCTCTCACCTCGCTCTTTTTTTTTTTTGCGGGAAAAGTCAATGTAGTACGATGGCGACCCTCTACCTTGTGCCGTGCACGATCAAGGTACATGTAGCGTGACTTTGCTGAGTTTCGTGACCTCACTGTTCAAGTCCATGCGCGCTTTGCTTTTGCATTCGAAGCCTTACTGTAAAATAAATAAAAATAATAGCAACAATTTACTGAAATTTAGATTTAACAAGTCAGTGGAAATTTTCAACTTTTCCTAGAGATTTTTTCTTATTTGAAGGAAAGAAAAGGTCTCTTTTTCGGAATTTTCGAGAGTGTATTTGTGTGACCAACATCTGACGTAACGCAATTTTTGTCATACTTTTGGTCACGTGAACGCAATTTTTCAGTGCCCGGATTAATGAATTAAAAATTTGGCGGCCATTGGTATTGCTCATTGAAGTGGTGTCTGTAAGTAAACTGGTAAACTAGCGTAGCATTTGGAGAAGGAATCTTTCAGAATGTTTTCCTTTAAAAAGAAGGACAAAGACAAGGTTCACGAGACAAAGGACGAACGAAGGGAAAAAAGGAAGAAAGAAAAGGAGAAAGACAAGCATAAAGTGGAGCGCAAACAGCACGGTGAGCTTGGGAACATTATCGCTGGTCATAGTTTTGATGTCGACGACCAGAAGAAAGGGAGATTTAGTTTTCGAAAGACAGACAAGCGGAGATATGACATCGATCAAGATTATGAGAATGTCTCTCCTAGTTCCGAGCATATTGATTTCTATGGGAGAAAAGGTCGTTCTGGGAGTACAGACACAACTGGTAGCTCGAGCGGTTCTGCATATTTCGGATCAAACACTGGTGTTGTTTCTACAAATAATGCACCGCAAACTGGTCATAGACCTGTAGACGATGGAGAGCGATATGAAAATGAAGTTTCGAATGGTGATAAACCAGTGCCAAAACCCCGAGTGAAGCGGAAGAAAAGTTCCAGTATTGAAATCAAATTGCAAAGTCCAAAGCACACCACTCCGAACGAAGAGAAACATGTTCGTTCTCCAGTTGAAGTTAATGGAACTTCACCAGTAAATTCTAGAGCTAGAGGTGACTTTGTATCAAGCGATAAACAGGAGATTGGTGGTGATGTTCCTCCCAAACCTCCTAGAATTCTTGCCGATCGCGCTGGAGTTGTTGAGTTTGAAGTCAAATTGATCAATGTAGGTTCGGAAAAAGATAACAACCGTAGCCAAGCTTATTCAAAATCACTGATGGAAACTGACGGCCCAATAAAACCAGTCAATGCAGGGCAGTCGTTCGCTGAGGCTCCGACTGATTTTGGTGGACCAAAAATAATTTTGCCTCCCCGTGATGCGAGCAATTCACCTTCTTCGATTCTTTCACCCTCAGAGAAATCTTTAGAAGAAATGGGGGTTGATTTAAAGCTACCGGAAGTCCAACCGGCAACTTCGGCTGTTGCAAGGGTTATTAAGTTGAAACGTCGATCTAGTGGCGATTTTGGATTTGCTTTGAGGCGTGCTAATGCCCCTGGTAGTGGTAAAACTGTGCATTTTGTGGAGCCGGTGGGTGCCGATGGGGTACCTGGCTTGCTGCCCGGTGACCGTCTGCTCGAAGTTAATGGAGTCAATGTAGAAAACGAACCAAGAGAGAAGATCATTGAAATGATTGTTATGTCGGGAGATGAAGTTGTAATTAAGGTGATTCCGGTGCCAGAGCTTTCAGAATTGAGCGTTCGAAGTGGTTTAGATGGGTCAACTGTTCAACTCGATGAGTCAAATCTCAAAGCTGGAACACTTGCCCGAAGTGGGAGCAAACGAATGAAGAAAAAGGTTAGTTTTCTGCGAGGTGTTAATCTGTAATTTATGGGTTCCTAACTGCATTTCTCTATCAAAATTCACTTTCGTACTCTTGTTGTGTACACAATTTCTCCTTTATATTTATATACTTTTTTCTACCAATGTACAAGCAAAATGCGTTGCGTGAGCATTCGAATTTTTACATGTTTTAACTTTGGCTGATTGACACTTTCTTTCTGTAAGAGAACCTTTGTAAATCCTATTAATGATTGTATTTAAGCTTCATTTCACTTGTGGTATTCGCTGACCGAGGTTGTCAATTTCAGTGTTTGAAACGCGTCACTGAACTGAATTAGCATCATAATAGATTCCCTTGTTGAAGTTCTCGTTGTTCGTAATTATCGAATAGTGTAAAACATAGTTTATATGACAAACAGGTTCGCAAAAATATTGGTTCGTAGCTTTGCTTTATCTATGGAAACTGGCATTTTTCTTGTTCATTGAAATCTCAGCCCTTGTCAAAACAAAGGTTGACGTGCAGATTTGATCCTAAAGATTGTTGATGTTATCGGTGTAAATTGTTTTACATCAGACTGAGGTTTTTGCTGTTTGCAGGAGACCTGAAAGGAATGTCAACATTATACACTTGCTTCGTACTTACTAATTATGTCTATGCATCACAGCTTGAATATAGCAGTTTACAGTAGAAAAAATTCAATGTGACCACAAATTAATAAGTGTATATGCTCAAAATATTTTATGTAGGCTTAAAACGGTTTTGTATACAAAAACTTGCTGATAGACATCAACATCTTTAGTATTTTTACAGGGCAATGAACAATATTATTTTTTTCTGTTTTGAGGTTTAAGGAGTGATTGTTTCCCTTCTTTGTTTGTGATATTAGTCTAATTGGTTTGATTCGTGATGATTCATCGCCTGCAAATGCATTTGTAGTTTCTGATAGTAAAGCGGGTGTTAAGAAATATGTTAGAATGCACTGAACCCTTTTTATGAATGTCATTGCAGAAATGCCTCATGAGTAATAGAAGATACAATTTTTTACTCAGGAAATTCAATACTCTATAGCCTAATTTAACCTTGTTTTATCCCACGTAAATGTCTGAGTGCAGATTTTCCCTTACTTATTCCACCCTTTGTGATACCTTTTGTAGACTTTTGATATTGATAATATGTTAATAATATGCAGGATTCTAATGACCAGGTTACTAGGTACTACTGGACTGTAATGTTTTCTATTTTACCTTTCTTCTCTCATAAATGCAAAGTTTGTAAAATATATTGAGATTTTGATGTCTAGAATATATTACAGTAAAAGTACTTACCTGATAATATTTGGATTCTTTTGAAAATCTGATCTAAGGTGTAAATTATTGTGTGAAGAGATTTTTATCTATAGATTTTTCTTTTGTTTTTGCAAGTTATTACAAGTGTTTGATGTTCTTGTATTTTATATTTGGATTATCATGGATGTTGAGTTAAGAAAACTACCTCACAACTGCATATACAGCAGCTGGAATTTGGTTGATCAGGTGAAAGGACCCCTTAAAATATTTTCCATTTTATTTGTCCTTAAAAGTGTGTGGATTTTGACGTAATATTCAGCCACTGATAGACATTCTTGTCTAAGGCGTATCACAATTTGTGAAGAGAAATACAGTTGAAATCTGTTGGGAAAATTGGTTTCATTTATCTGGAGGGTAAAAACCTGAGGGTAAAAATTACATTGTTTGACTAGAGAAGGGCTGAATTGTTTTATGAGACATTAGTGAAACCATGACAGACTTAAAGATATTGACACTCTATGGATGATTTTTGAATGAGACATTTTGTCTTTTCTTTTCAATTTCTTGGTGAAGTATTTTGGTTTGGCTCAAGGCCTAATTTATGCAATAGCAACAACAATCAATATTACCTGGCTGATATGTCATTAAATTAATAATTGTACTTATTGCTAAGATTAGCAAGAATTCAGAAGTATTTTGTGCAGTATGCAGTGATACTTGCTGATTAAGTTGATTAATGTTCTAGCTTAAAATTACCAGCATTCTTTAATTCCATTGTTAGTAGTAATATGTCAGTTATTCTTGCCATATTTACTAGTATGTCTAGTGCTCATCACTCGTATAGAAATGGTCGTGTACATTTGTTTTATGATTATAATTCAATTTATAATAATTGTATTTGTTGTACAGTAGAAATGTGTTCGTCAAAATATTTATGACTTTGTTTTCATCTTCACAAGTTTGACATGCTGTCAGTTCTCTTTTGGGCGATATTGTCTGTGTATTGGAAAGGCTCTAATTCAAGTCTTCAATAATATTAATACTGTTACTAGGTTTGTGAATTCATGTCATAAATGCCATTGTATTTTAAGAGCAGAAAATGAAGACTGATAAGATTTCTTATTTTTTGAAACGCAACTTGTGCTCTGCCCATTATTACAAGTAGAATCATTTCCTTAAGATGTAGTAAAAACTGTATATTTAATTTCAATTAAGAATATAATGTAAATTTACGTATATTGCACGGACTGATTTGAATACGGATATGTGTGCATTTTTGTAGCTTATAACCATCTTGATAGAAGCAACTAGAATGTAAGTGTTTACAGTAAGTTGTAAAAATGATAGTATACCAGAAAGGACTGGATCAGTTTTGTATGTTCCGGAAGATTTAGTGTGGACTTGTTATAGTAAGATACATTGTACCATCTATTAATATAATGTTGGTAGCTCTCCACTGAGTGTTTACTTGTTATTAATGACCTATATTAGTTCAAGTGTTTACAGTTTTGAAAACATGAAATGTCGTCTACAAAGTTGACAAGCAATATCCTTGACAAGAACTTTTTTTATTATGACTGTGTTTTCAGGGTTTGCCTAAAACTCGGAATCTCGAAAGCCCACACTGAACGTCGAATGACTCTCAAGTTTAGAAATCTTTAATACTATAACCCACTGGATTTAAACATTCATCATACCCTCAAGAGATAATATTTGTGTTTTGATCAGAAAAAAGAATGAATTCAAGAAAAAATGTCCGATCTTCACAGGACTTAGCATAAAGAAATTGAAACCTTCATCTTGCATCTTAGCCGAGAAAGGGCAGAAAATGCGATATTTCAAAACGATCAAACCCATAAAAATCGCTAGGTTGAAAGAGGTCGGAGCGTGGAACTAGTATCAAGCACTCCTTGCCCGCCGATTTAAATAATTTATTAGGGCAAAACCTTGCTAGAATAAAGACTGTTTTCGATAATTGAAAGTCATCTAAATAAATATTCACTTGCGAGTTAAAACAGCATGGCTTAACAGGGTTGTAAACCAGAGCAATAATGCGTGAAATGACTGTGGAAACATTTTACATTATCAATCAGATACCAAAGATTAACAGGGCTCATTGAAATTTACCTTGGATGAGCTGCATCTTGAAATTCAGGTCGTTGGAAATCTCCCTCGAAACCCTCGAACACTCTTTCCGCCGCGGAGAGAAGACAGAAATTAGCCGTGAAGCATCATGGGATATATGAAATTCCCCCCTTTGATAGGCATCAAAACAAGGTTGTTGGTAACTCTGTTTCTGCTTGTGCCAATCTAAACCCTCTACAAGGTAATGCACTCTAAATGCAACATGCTGTCACTAAGTCATGTTTACGTGTAGTATAGAATATTCTGTTACCTTAGGACACCAAATATGAAAACTTCCAGAATCAGAATCAGAGTCAATGTTATTTCACATTTCAATCTAGAATTGAAGTAAACATATCCATTTGCAGTGGGCCTTTCAAAGTAGAAAATTAGCTGAAAGTTACATAAAACTGCACTGAAATTGACTGTACATATGACTGCCTTGATATTAATAAAATTATATTTTAAGTAACACAAAACAGTTAGCAGTAACTATAAATGGATCATCAATTGGTTAGCTTGAATAAGTTTAACAACCAGCACTGTCACTTAATCTTGATTAAGTTACAAGTATAGGATGGTGCAACACCATAAATTGCCTTAAAACTTTAGATCAATATTTTTTACTCAATTCTAAAGCAAACTGGAGGCCTGGGTGCTGACGAAGGTAGGTGTTGTGTGGTCAAATTTAGGTGTTTGACAGACTAATTGGGCCACACAATTCTGTATTCACTGAATCATAGCAATATGTGTTGCAGGAGTATTCAAGAGCAAACTATTGCAATAGTCTGTAAATGCAACACATAACAACGGCATGAACAAGGGACTGAGTGGCCTCGCTTGTAAGATACTGTCTAATACATCTTAAGTTGTACAGATGGAAAGATGTGGCTCTACCCAGCTTCTGTGAATTCATTAATTCTGTTGAGGGCTCAGAACAAGGATATCGGCACTGCTTCACAGACGTTACAAACTGAGGGAAATTATGTCTGTGACGCAGGCTAAGCCTAAGTTAGAGTTTGTTCAAATAACCAACCCTCACTTTTTACAAATTATGCTTGTTTGTTTGGTTTGCAGGCTAAATCTGAGGAAGAGGTCAACTCTCAAAAGGCATGGCTAGATGCTGAGAAGGTATGGGTGGTACATAAGGCAGGATTTTCTGGTGGCCGAGTTCAGAAGACAAAAACTGTCAAAGAGAATGATGAAACTCCAATGTGTAAAGTCAAACTAGATCATGGTGGGGAGATCATTACTATTGAAGAAGACAGCGTTGAAAAGGTTCATTAGTCATTTCTTGTGTTTTTTACCTTAGAAAAGAAATGTGACACAGTTCTTTATTCAAACGTAATTAGTACTGACATTTTTGTTTCCAAGAGAAGTCGGAATAAATTTCTGACAAAGTTATGCAGGTAATGTTACATGTAGTAGTGAAGGGCCAGGTTTTAAAGTATTGGTTCGGATTTGTTACACACGTGTATTGCTCTGGTTTACATGAAAGTGTTAAGTGTTTTGACAGATAAGCTTTAAGCTGTTTAACTCCCCAGTTAATTTTGGAAATCAGTGATAACACTTACTGAGACCTTCATTATGCTGGATATCACAAAAACCTCTATTTATTGCGGACGGCAAAAGGAGCCCGCCACCCATTCTTGGTCAGCGACACTCTTTTAACCTTATAGCCAGATTTTTTCTCAATGTGTTCACGTTCCTGTGCTGTATTGAGTAATATGCATGGTATGAATGGTATGTGGCCTTGAAGGCCCTGGTGTTGAGTTCAAGGTCTGTAGGATAGTAATCACGTGAATGCACATGCCAGTGATGCAACGATCATTATTATACATGTTGCAGTTCAATTTTATCCTTGGTGTGAATTTTATTTCCCTTCGTTTCAAACTCATTATCACACATTACCATGCCCAAAAACAAAGGGAAATATAATTTAAACCAAGGATAAAATTGAACCACAACATACACATACAACAGGTACACAAATACTGCACTAAATGGGAGACTTTTTTAGCGGGGCTCCCTCGCGCGTGAAGTGCGCGTGGGACAGAGCCCCATACTCATGGAATATGGTCAACCTCTTTTCTTTTGGTTGTCACGTGACTGACCGAGCGTACGTACGTACGTACGTACGCGTCTACAGATTGTATGGGTAGGGTAGGGGAGACTACCAAAAGGAAGGGAAGGGTGTCTCAGGCATGTCTTAGCAAATCCACATCTTTTACATTGGCCATTCACGATATGGTCAATTGACAGCTGTCAAAACAGGATAGCCACTGACCAGTATCGCATTGCCATATCGGGGGCTCATGTGTCAACTCATCAAGGTGACGTGAGTTATTTGGAAGCTGTCCGCTGACCAGTTGTTTTACGAGATCGCGATCAATGTTCAATCTCATACTTTCTAGCTAGTTTGAGAGCACAGGAAAACACACCTATTAGACATCAATGTTTTGATCAATTGACAGCTGTCAAAACAGGGTATCCGCTGACCAGTATCACTTGACCGTATCGCGGGCTCAGGTGTTAACCCATCGAGGTCAAGTATTTTTTTGAAGTTTTCCGCTGACAAGTTACTAGTTTTCAAATGATCGCAGGCTCAAGTTTGATTTTTTTTCATTCATATGAAATATGTTTTGTTTTTGGGCCGCACAATTAAAATTTTGATTCAAAACTGACCTCGGACCAGAAAATTCAGCCAGCTATTACAGGCAAGATAGTTGCTTTTGACTTTGCTCACCATGGTCACGCGTTGGTCACGCTCTACGTCCATTTTCTATGCTCTGATTGGTCAAAATTTAACAGGTGAGCTCATGCGGAAAAGTTATGCAGCATCTTGAATCTTGTTTACTTTGACAGCTGAAGCTGAGAGAGTTTTGTGTCAACTTGTGATGTTTTTAACTGTCTTTTTCCACTGGATGCACAAAATGAAATTTAGCTGCTATCAGGAGCCTTCTGTTATTCATGGCTAGTTGGTTTTTGGTTGAGAAATTAATACATCACTTGTCAAAGTCAGGAATCCGATTTCGGATGTCAACGTTTTTGTTTTTCACCTTGCTTGATGCGTAAAGGTTGAAAACTCTGAAGCGATACTGGCCTTACTTGATACCTTTCAGGAGCTGCATCTCGAATGGTAAGCCTCAGTAATTATTGTGTTTGATGTTTGTTTTTTTTATCTAATTTAAAGAAGTCGAGCGTAGTTTATGCGGCTATGTAGTTTATGCACGTTTGTAAGATTTGAGACAATTTGATCTGACCAAGAATCAGGTAAACTTGATATAAGCTTACACAACTTTAAAAAGTCTTTAGACATTTTCTCACCGCAGATAGAAAGAAAACGTTCCAAAGAACATTTAGTTATAATTCTGGCAGTAAAAGAAAGCTTTGAGCGATTTTCTTGCCTCGAGTTCATCTGTGAAAAAAGTAGATACCGGGAAGCCGGCTTAAAACATAAACTTAAGCTTTAAGCTTGAAGACTCAGGATTTTTAGAGACACTTTAATATTTGTCTTCGTGAATGAAAAATGTTGTCTCTGTATATGTTTCGCCGAATTATATTTCCTTTATTGATTGTTGGTAGTCTCTCTTGTAATTTTCATCGCTTTGCCGTTTGTTTTCAGGCGTTCATAAACATCGCTTGCAGGAGTACTCAAAATGCCGCGCGTATCAAACGCTTCTAAAGATTACAGAGCGATAAAATCATTAAATAAAAAATAAACATAGTAATTTCTTTATTATGTTGGAGCTTAACTCTAGTATGTTCGTTCAAACATTCGCTACAGCTCGCTCTGCAAAAGTGAGAACCGGCTGGCTGTATATGTGAATTTGGACATTTTTTTAACGGTTTAGCTAAAAGCCCATGCGTGCTTCGATCGTCCTGAATATTGAATGAGTGCAATTTCTGTTGCAAAATTGTGAAATAGTAAATTCTGTCCGAGGTCTGTATGATAAAAACAGTTCCTCATAGTACTGTTTCACCTCAGATGTGATGTATAAGTGGTATGAAAGGTTGGTTTACACGCAAACAGATTTGTTGGCAAGATTTTGTAAAGTAAACTTGTCGAACGCAAAAAAATTCAACCTGATTTTTTTTCCAGGCCTAATTAATCTTACGGTGATCAAGAGCCATTATGGCTCTTAAATGTGATCGAAGATTATTGCTAATTTTTTGGGTGTACATATGAGGTTATCAACTCGATGTAAGATTTTGTTCACTCTTGGGCTGTTTGCAAATTATTTTTCTCTAAAATCACTTAGCCTTTCCCTCAAAAGTCACATGAATGTGCTCTGTGCTCTAAAGTTAACTGAATTGTGGAATACAAGTTTATTGTTTGATTTAAATTATAAATATATAATGGGAGCCTCGCTTTTAGCCCTGGCTAAATCTATATATTATTTGTCTTGCCGGCCTGGAATCTATTTACCCCAGAAAATAAAGTGCCAGACAAGTTTTCGGTGAGATACAAGTGCTAGCAAAGTGTAGAAATTGATGTAAATTATAAAGTTTATTCAGGTTTTACTAAAGTGCATGGTTTTTCAGGGTTTTTATGTTTTTATACGTTTTCAAGCATGTTACATCACCTGTCATCCAAAAGCTTTAATAAGCTTTAAACTCCAGTGGTAATTTAAGCAGTTTCATTATTTTGTATCACATATCAACTGCCTTTGGTCATTGTATTCGATTGGAAAACAAGACTTCGTGCATGACTGCATACCCGCATTACTTGTGTCACGCCTTACTGTTTCAATGTATCTTTGCCGGCAAATAAAATACAGACGTCTTTCCTCGCTGATCAATCAGAAATATTGCAGGCTAATTGTATCTAATCAACCGCTAATAAAATATTTGAATTACATAATAATATGAGTCTCGTTTACTGTGTTGTTCAATCCAGTTTTCATGACCCGCATTGAAAGGCATTCGCCTACATATGAAAGCGTTTTCGCCCGCACTTCCTACACAGAGGTGCCAGCAAATGTTTATTCTAATTTTTCTTTCATTATTTAAATAATTATAATGTTTGGACATGCAGTTTATCATTACTGTCCTTTTCTTTAAAACATTTGCTATTCAGATGTGTGTTCAAAAATCATGTCAAGGAGCAATTGAAAATTTCAGTGGTTTATTACTTTTTGCCATTTTAGGCCAATCCACCACAGTATGACAGATCAGAGGACCTGGCTTCACTGCGTTACCTTAATGAATCCAGTTGCCTACACACTTTAAGGCAGCGGTTTGGAAGTAACCTTATTCACACTTATGCTGGACCTAACTTGATTGTTATCAACCCACAGCAGCAACTGGCTATATACACAGATAAGGTACAGTAAGAACCAACATAATCATCTCTCTTTCATGTTTTAAAGCTGGCTGTTGAAGAGTGGTAGCTGGGTCAAAAGTTGTCACACAAGAATTATTTGAGAGGATGCAAAAGCAAAACTCAATGAATTCACAATTCTATACCACCATTTTTACATACATGAAAGTTAAGGGAGTTACACTTTAACCAAATGTCTTTTGTAATGAATACTTGCTGATTTAGGCCACCTGGAAACACAAATGTATCACACAAATACAGTCATCTCTCTTAACGGACATCTCTAAAAGATGGACACCACACTAAAAGAGAGACTCCCAGAGTTGGTCCCTGGTTAGTTGACTCTCAATAAGACGGACATATCTCTAAGACGGACATATGGTGCCATCCCCTAAGGTGTCACTCTGTCTCAGAGAGAGTTGACTGTAGATCCCACCAGGAGGGTCTACGTTTAAGGACAATGTTCCCTCATGTAATGAAAACAAATTGTACAATTGTACATGGTCTGAACAAATTTTTTTTTGCTGCAAGAGAATGATGATACAAATTATTCATACTTTGACAACTAAAACTAATGCACTACCAGTACCCAAATTTTTCATGGCCTAATGTTCTAGACATCGTTCTACACAGGCCAAGGTGGTGTGCTGCTGGAATTGTCTTGCTCTCAGTTTCCAGGGACTTAATCTGTGTATGAAATCTTTAATTGCCAGGTCATTCAGATGTTCCGTGGCTGTAAACAGGAAGATATGCCACCACACATCTTTGCTTCTGTGCAATCAGCTTATAGGAACATGCTGGCAACAAGGATGGATCAGTCTATTGTTTTCATGGGTCACAGTGGATCAGGAAAAACTGTCAACTCCAGACATGTTATCCGTTATCTGACAGCAGCAGCTTGTTCACAGCACTCCGCGTTGACAGGTTGGAAAGTGATATTATTATTATAATGCCATGTTATTGCACTGTGTAAGATGTCTTTCTAGAGATAACAGTGTAAATTGTTGAAGAAACAGGAATTCCAGTGGAAGTGGCATTTTCTTGACAAACACCACTGTTACGCTCTGTCCGGTTAAAGACCGTAATGATGGAGCTAACGTTTTGCATAAAAACAAACTTCTTACATGTCTAGCCTTGCAGTGAAGAACTTGAGATGGAGTTTGACACTAAGTAAGTTTTACGGGAGATAAAGTAATGAGCTGAAGTTGACAAGATTATCTTAAAACTAGGGAAAAAGTGTCGTTGAGTGATCTTTACTGACTTCCCCCCAAATCAAGTCCTGATTCTTCCTTACAAACGGTTTGCATAGTGAATGTATTCATTGTGAATGACCTCACTTTCAAGTAGGTTGCACAAACAAACTTCAAGAAACATTTCCTGAAAAACAAATACTTTGAAACCATCCCGTGGCTTCTGACTGGGTAGCCTTGGTTATTAGGCAGATTTAGCTACAGGACGGGAATGTCAGTTGGCGATGGGAAAGCGTGCGGAAAGGATTAAACACGACTTCCGTTGCCCAATTTGCCGCTCAGCCATTGGTCAAGGCAGTTGTTTGATTTGCGTTCGCCGTTGTCAGCTGACGTTCTCGTTCAGATGCTAAATCAGCCTATTAATGTCTACAAAGCAGCAACAATATCCTTGTTCTGGTCCCTCAGTGGAGTCGATGAATTACCGGAACTGCATTTCGAATTTCTGTTCATCCTGATAGTCAATTTTTAACAGGCCAATCACGGTGCTTTTTCAAATCCTTGTACACAGTTGGGGGCCCAGAACCAGGATTTTGGTGCTGTTTTGTAGACAGACTTAACCAGAGTTTAGTTTTGTCTGTAATGCAGGCTATAACAGGGCATAGTAGGTTCTAAAATATACTGCACTTATTTGAACATGTTTTAAATTTCTTTAACAGATCAAAAGCTTGAAGCAGTCTATGCCTTGTTAGAAGCATTTGGGAATGTGACAACTCCCATGAATCATAATGCATCCAGGTTCACGTTATTGTTCAGCATGGATTTTGATGCAGCAGGTTCTCTGTCAAGTGGCACTCTACAGGTTAAAATCAATAATAAGCTGAAATACTGTCTTTTACTGAAGTAGCTTATGGTTGTTTCCGGAAAATTCGGTTGGAAAGTAAAAGGAACGTGACTTTTGGGTCGTTGTTCCACCGGAAAATTCTCCGTACATATAGCAACGGAACATCCCGGTTGTTTACTATTTACTAAGGCAAACCGGTCGGTCCACGGTTCTGGCAAATGATAAGCAAAATTCAGGACTGGTGAATTTTACCCTGGAATCATGTCTACCATTTGTACAAATCCGTTTCGTTTACCAAAAAACGGCCTCAAAGGCGTGAAACTGGTATCAAAGATGGATGGGAAGAAATGGAATATGGATTTTTGTTTGGAAGATTCTATCCGGAAAAACAGGACTACCTTTTCAGATGTTCCGTTGCTCCCGGAAATTTTCTGCTGGAACGACCCAAAAAGTCGTGTTACTTATATTTTCCAACCAGATTTTCCGGAAACGTTTTGTAAAATGATAAACAGCGTATATGTCTTTTTTTTCCAACATAAATTGACAAGTGATTCTGGTTTTCTGAAAATGAGTAATAATAATAAAAATCAAATTCCCTTGCTTGTGCCAATTGCTTCAAATCTATTCTTTTTGGCATATAATACTGATAAGTAAGCATAGATGTTTTAATTTTATTCATAAAGTGATAAGAAATTGATGATTGTTTTGGGTTATAACTTGTTTGCCAAAAAAAAAAGAGAAAAGACAGATCAATTGACTGAAACAAAAGATTAAAATGTAGTTTATAAAGTTTGAAGATATTTATAATTTAATGATTTTTAGTAAAAAGGTCCTGTTTGGTTTATTTCAGACCTTCCTCTTGGAAAAGTCCAAAGTTGTCAGACAATCAGAAGGAGAGAGTACATTTAAAATATTCCACTATTTGGTAGCAGGGTGCAGTGCTAAGTTAAGGTATAGATATTATACTGGTGCAGAGACTTCTGCTGTGCCAGGCCTTTGATTATTTTATTGGCAATTTCAAGGAGTTGCATGTACTGTACAATATATCTACCAGTTTGTATGAGAGATTTTAAGTTTAGAATTTTTTTTTGACATATAGATACACTTACAGAATTCTTAACAATGTTTTATTTAAAGTATACAACATTTGAATTAATATTATATTCTTGTTGTTTACAGGAATGAGCTACAGCTGGAGACCAACATGATTGAGTCAAATGAGTTCATGTTATCATTTGACCCTAACTCTCCAGATAACCAAGCTCTCTCTGAAAAGTGGACTGAGGTAGAATTTGCCATGCAGATGCTGGGTATTTCTGATGAGGAAGCGAAAGGCATTTGGGCAATCTTAGCAGCTATCTGTCATCTTGGATGTGCTGGGATTTCTGTGGGTAGGTACAACATCTAAGATATCACATCTAAGATTTCTCTTAACTATTCCTCCTGTACAAAAAATTTGAAGAAATGACTGAAGAAAATCAAGATACGTCTTAATTGTTGTTACTTCTGCTACACTGATTAACTTTTATTCAAAATTATGTACCTCAAAGTTGTAATGAATTGTTTGTTTTTAACTCCATTTTCCAGAGCTCGTCTTTTCGTAATATTATAAGATTCCCCATGCAGGTTTCCAAGTAATCTTACAGCTCTACGAGTCAGTATAGTTCCTTGTCACTTTTTCTTTGACTGGCTAACGTTAGTTCTTTACTTGACGATAATGAATGATTTTTGTTTGCCTTGAAGGTTCAGACAACAAACCTCACTTTGCAAACCCTGCGGCAGTGCAGAGAGCAGCTGCAGTGTTAAGCACAACCCAGGAAGAAATCTCCGAGATCATCTTTGCTCCTCCAGTTGTTAATCAGTTCACTATAAGAATGCGTCGTTCAAGCCAGTCTAAAAGCCCCTCCAGTGTGAGCCCATCAAGCTCTGCAGACCACACCCCTGAGAAGCAGGCCAAAGCCACAGCAGTACAGTACATTGAAGCATTGGAAGGGTTTGCTATGGGACTTTATCAAGAGGCATTTGCAGCTTTGGTTAGATTCATTAACAGGTACAAGTTAAGCCACTGATATTTTGTTTTGTCAAAATACTAGCCTGCGTAGCGTGCGGCTTTGGTCGGGCGCGCGAACAAGCCAAGGTGGGCGTTAAAGATGGGCGAAGGAGGGCGAGGGTAGTGAAACTGCGAGGAGATTGGGGCGGGAGCAACGAGAAACTGCCTGCCCAGACTGGCGGCCTTTTTGAGTAGTCCGTATGCCGGCGTACGGATCGTTCCGCTTGGATCAGAGTGTACGGCCGTCAATCAAATATTTGTTATCTCCCATGGGAGAGTTCCAAGTGACTGAACAAATCTTCTCGACAAAACAAAATCAAAACATCAAAGAAGAGTTGACCGAAGCGTTGTCGATCTTGAATATTCGACGGGATATTGAAGCCTAAACGGGAAATGGCCATTTACAGTCTTCTTCATGGGAGAGATAGATTTATTTTTGTCGCGGCTTCGCTGCTCAGTAGTGCGTCCAACAAAACCGCCATGCAACGCGGGCTATCAAAATGCACGTTGAAAGGGTTTTGGCAAAAAACGAGAGGGAAATAAAATTAAAACCAAGGGCAAAATTGAACCACAACATATGCAAAGTATTCTCTTCCAAAAAGTAGGTGTGTTCGGAACTTTTCGTAGGAAAGACGCCCTTGTGGTTCCTGTTTCAGGTGGTCTCACTATCATACAATTTAAGATACTGCTTATTACGCTCCAAGCAATTCACGGCCTTGCTCCTAAATATCTGTGTGATTTACTAACATTTAAATTGTCTTTATAATTATAAGCTTAGATCTTCAGGTAGTATTTTACTTTCTATGCTAGCTGTTCGATCGAAGATTACGTTAGGTGATACAGCTTTTATGGTAGCAGCGCCAAGGCTGGAACTCTCTTCCAAAAGAACTTCGTGCGATTACTATTGTGAACAGTTTTAAGGCGCATATTAGGACTTATGTTTTTAGAACTGTATATTGGTGATCAATTTTATATTCAGTTCTTGCTTGCATGCATATATATTCTTTTTAATATTATTTTTTTAAATACATTATCTTTTGTTTGTTTCTTTTAAAGTAATGCTGTTGTAATGCGCAACTGATCACAATAAGTTCATAAATTATTTATTTATTTATCTATGTGAGGTTTGACTGTATTAACAATATGGCAATGTTATTTATCTTGCAGGTCTCTTCAGTGTAACGTGAGGAGTGTATCATCAATGCATGTACTGGATCCCCCGGGTTTTCAAAATCCAGCCTCAACAGGCAAGACTGAGGGTGCACTGTTTGAAGACCTTTGCCATAACTATGTGTACGAGAGACTCCAAAAATTCTTCCACAGCACAGTTTTCGCTGCTCAGATGGAACGATATTCACAGGTTCGAGCTTTTGCCGTATTTTGATGTTGACATAGGTTACACTTGTCTTGATTTAGACTGCTCACAATCCCCCAATTTTCCGTAGGATCGTTGAGATCGAAAACTTATCGTTACGGGCGGCCATTTTAAATGAGTGTCAAATCTACTTAGGGGGCGGGGACCGGTTTGGGATTTTTCTCGCCTCCCTCCCCCGACCACTATAAACCCCGACTCCCACCCCCTCGGTACTTTTTTTTACATATGAAACCAGGATGGCCTCACGTACCGGTAAGCGCTCGGTTCTGACGATCTTACGAAAAAATAGGGGACTGTGAAGAGTCCAGTCTTGATCATTTAACCGTAAACAGATTAGAGAGAGACGGCTCCCCTTGTTGTTAACTGCGTTAAATTTCATTTAAATTCATCAAATTGCACACATGCACCTTGAAGACTTTTTGGTTAAAAAGTCATTTTGTACGTGATATCTGAGCGAGCCATACTGTTAACACTAACACATGGTGGAATTCTAGTGATAGTTGTCCTTCAAGAGCGACTAACGTTTGGAGTTAATCTCAAAAAGAAAAAGAATTAAGAAAGAGAGCAAATTTGTTGCATGAGGTAATGGAAGCAAATAGTACTCTAGGCAAGTCCAACTTCACTATCACATGCAGCAAAATGATTATACTCGAGGTAATCAGAACGCCATTGCTTGTCCACAAAGTGAAACATCAGTATTACAAAAGCAACAGCGTTTAATAAGGCAAAACATATCGAGCATAGCATATCGGGTGGGCATTGTCTTGACATCATACTTACATTATTTGTACTTGTTTAAATACTTTGCGACTGATTGTTTTTTCAGATGTGTAAAGTGAAATGAAAGTTTTTATTTTTGATCTCACAGGAGAACATAGAATGCAGTTTTGAAAGTGTGGCTACCTCACCTGACCCTGTTGTTGCCGTATTTGACCGGGCAGCTCAGGGTGTGGTAAGTCAGTTTATATCCTGATACACACTCCATCGTGTTACGTTTACCTCGTAGGCACTGAGCGTTATTGGTGAATGCACGGAATATCGTTCCTCGCTTGAAGTCTCGACACGAGAGTGTCAAGATCAGGCGCTCGATTGGGGTATGGGGGGAGGGGAAGTTGGGGAGAGGGAGGGAGGGAGGGAGGGAGAAGCTTTTAAAGAGATGTGACGTACTAATTATTTGTCCGCCAAAAACGCGTTGTGTCCGAGCAAAAATAGTTTTGACCGGATATTTTGACAGGCGCCAGCCGCACAGTTATTTCAAGCCCTGAGTGGGATGTGTTGATGTTATTTTCAGACTAGAGGCTCCACTTTAGACCTTAGAAGTGAACAGAAAGGTTTGCTGTGGATCTTAGATGAGGAATCCATCTTCCCTGGAGCAAATGACAGCAGTTTTCTGGCTCGCCTTTACGTGCATCACTGTAATGACAGTGAGTATAAAATAATACATCATTCAAGTAATGTATGCGGATTATGGGAAATGCTGGATTAATGTAAAATTTCTGCAGCCTGAACTGCTCATTTTTTCACTGTCCTTCGCGTGTCGCTGTTGCTTTAAAAAGTTACGCTTCCCTAGTCATCGAGCAAATACTGGCCCTCTTTTGCACACGAAGCAAAGGAAGTAGAAGTTTGCTTTTATGTGCCATCAGCTATTACTGCAAAGCGCACGCGTGGCCAGCCGCCGTAAGTATTGAAACACGCTGGTAGCATCAGTAAAACTACGACATGGTAGCAGTTTTCCTGCCATTTTGCATATTTGCCGATAATACAAAAAAAATCGCAAGTGTTCGTTTGAAAAAGTGAACCTTTCGCTGAACTACCGATTCTCGTTTTACTTAAGCCTTGGGCTGATTCATATTTCAGTTTACCTTTTATGTAGGAACATCAGTTAACAGTTACGGTTTTTTAAGATAAAGCGAAAGAGACTGTTCTCTGATTGTAGCTCGGACTAAACTTGACGTTTCAGTTTTCTTATTATATTTTCTTGTTACAGAGGACACTTGGGTAAAACAGGGCCCATTTAAAGACACATTCTACATTAACCACTGTCAGGGTAATCTACCGGTGTTGTATAATGCAAGAGGATGGCTCAAAGTGGCACGGGAGCATGCTGCTGTTAAGCAAGCCCATCCGATCCTAGCGGAGTCTTCAAAGTAAGCGTTTGTTAAACATTGTGGCTTAATAACAGTATAGCTTTCTTTTCCGGAAGAATACCGTGTTGAGTAGCGTTTTCTTGGCATCCTTTTTTTGTAGTAAACCAAACTGCGTTGAACTTGTATGCGGCTAATGGTTTCAATTTTCATGCTTCTTTCGGCACTGCGGTGTAACTCGGATGCTTCATTTGAAGATAATTGCCTGGTTATTTCTTGTTCTTTTTAATTAGTCTTTTTAATTAAAGCTGAAAATTTCAAGTTGTTCCCCTTTGAAAGTTTCCTTTCTTTAAACTCAGTCATTTGAATATTTTAAGATAACATTTCTAGACAAAAATATCTTTGGATATCCTTGTGAGTTTGAAACTACTGGACGAACTGACTTCCAAGTTTTGTACTTTAAGCGGGGTGAGGACTGGTCGGAGAAGACGTCAATGCTGCTGCAGCACTTGTACTAAGTCTCTCTGCTTTACTGAGAGGAGCATCATTCTTATCAGGAATTTCCCTCAGCTGAATTCCAAATTGAGGATTTACGATTTTCAGGGACAAGTGTAATTTTGCTTTGTTTTTGGATTTTGTTTTACAGATCGTACCTGAAAGAAATGTTTTCAAGATATCGCTCCGCCGCTGAGGGTGTTACTCGATCACGGAGCCTAAAAAAGACTCTTAACACGCCTACAGCCATTAAAAAAAACTCACACTGTCTACAGCTCATCTATCAAGTGGTAAGCTACCTTGGAAAAATGCTGGAAAAGGCTTGCTTGGTTTTCAACCAACTAACGAAAAATTGGCAAAATGCATTTTTTAATAAGAGGTTATATATGTGTATTTTTTTTTATCTCAACAAAGGACACAATTTTAGACGCTATCCGGAAGACAAAGGTTAATTTTGTGCGCTGTATCCTTCCTGTGGATACCGCCGGTCAGCAAGACGGCAGTGATGCGGCTCAGATTGTGAGCAGGACTGGGAAAGAGATATCTTCATTAAACGTACCGCTGGTCAGACATCAGCTCAGATCGGCGGAAATGTTGGATGCTGTTCGAATTCACCGGCAAGGTTAGTTCCGCGTCCTTTCACAGACTGAGAAGTTACGTTGCTGTACATTCCTACTTCTGGCAAAGTATGACCGAAAATCATTCGCCTGGAGTGCTGGAGTAGTCCATCATTTTTTTAAAAAACTTGTAGCATCGCCAGCTACCAAATTCACAAGATCACACTTTAAATGATTAACGGTTCACGGCTTAAACATGATTTGTCAGTGGGTTTCTCAGACGTAACACTTTAAGGCTAGCCTGCGTAGCAGGCGCCGGTTATTTTTTCAAAGGCCGGCGCGCGTTTGGAAAACGCGAAGGCGGCGCCTCCTCTCCTTTTCTCCCCTCGCGCGTTGTCGAGATTTCTTCTTTGCCCTAAAAAACAAGCCGGCGTCGGCTACGCAGGCTAATTTTAGGCCACGCATTAACGCTTTTTTTCCCGATCCCAACCTTACATGTTACAGGGATCGTTCTGTTTCCTGTAAAGCAACAACATGCTTATAATTTATTTATTCTGGAGTATCTAACCAAAAAAAAAAAAATCGAAGCAAATTTTGTATTGTACGTCGTTCTTGATGTTCTGTTAGCTAATAACTGTGGTCAGAAGATTTGTGTGTCAATACTCAACAGCTGACCAGTTTGATTGCCTTTCTCTTAATGACCACCATTCCAAACCGTGTTGTTGGGATGAAAATATGCGAACTTTCTCGAATGAGCCGGAATGTGGGAATGATTGTACCGCATTCATGCAATTATATTGAGACTCACTGACGCTACTCTAATATCATTCCAAACATTTTTCGTCAAGTAACTACCCGGCATTTAATAGTTCTTTCTTGCTAGTTGTCTTGCTTCAATGTACATATGTAGTCGTTGCTACTGAATTATCTCGCCCAAGAAGAGTTGTACTCGCACCTTTTTAAAACCTTTTATTTCACTGGTCCCGTGTTTGTTGCATTGCAGCTGTTTTGTTTTGGGGGCTCTAGGTTTCGTTGTTAATTTTGTTCGTTCATTGTTTTCCCAACCAATTATCCTGTGAGGCGGCCTCGTTACGGCTGCAAGGCGCCTCTGGTAGCGACAAGGTTAACACTAATTATTTAGCTCGAGGCGAATTGTCACTTTATAGATGAGCGCTCGGGACCACTGTAGTTAATTTTTCTAATCGGTAGGTCAGCACGGCTAACAGTCAACACATATTCTTTCCAGACAGAATTGGTATTAAGCGATGATCATTTGGATTAACATCGTTGCACTTCATTTGATTTCTGAATTTTGTAGGCATTGCTCGTCGTTTTAACCAGCTATTTGCCCAGGGTGATGTTAAGCAGGGTCATGCACACTCGAGTGTGGCTTATTTCGCGGTTTGGTCCATTTACGTACAGCGGATATCAAAGAACCGCACTGCACTATACTTAATCAGGAAAACTTTATCATAACCAAGGTTCCGTTGTTCGAGATATCGAAAGGTTCCAGAAGAGGGAAACCAATCAGAGTAGAAGCGGCTGCGGCCGGTTGCAGGCGCGGGAAACCGTAGGCACAGGAAGTCACGAAAGGCTTTGTCTCTCCTCCTGATTGGTTAAAAAAACGTGTCATCTCTCCTCTGATTGGTTGGGTCACTTGAACGTGATTCCGAACCAATATCTGTCATTTAAGTACTCCGAAACAGTTTCTCAATATGTTTTACGGTTCAAGAAAAAACAAAAACGGCAGTAAGTTATAGGGTTACTTCGAACCCAAGGTTTCTGAAAGTTGTCCTTTTGAGCGAGTTTCGCCTGAGGTATGTTTAGAACTTCCTGTAAAACACATTTTCTTATTTATATCGTGATCTATATTTAGTTTATGTTAACGGTTGTAGCTTACATGAGTAATCACTATTAAGATTGTAAATACTAGCCGGCTGTTGCAGTGATTACATTTTGGAAGACAAAGTTTGAACGTTCGAGACGTACTCTCTCTGTTGTTATCTCAACTGACTTGTCAGTGATCTGGCCCGAAAACGTTTGCTCTTTGCTCTTTGATCCCAGCCCTCGAATAGGATACACAAACAGGGGAGTGGAATTAAAAAAGCACAAAAACAAAATCAAGGACCATGAAAATTGTATTGCTTTACCACGAAACCTAGAGCTGGCGTTTTAATGAAATACATCGTTTTCGAATCTGTAACTAGAAGAATGACTACGACATCTTACATGCTAAGCTACCACTATACAATTGCTTAATCATCCCACTGTTTGACTATGGAGGCACAGTGTGGGGTGACAAAAGTAACAACACGCTTATGGGTCAGCTTCAAGTCCTTCAAAACAAGGCAGCCAAGGTTCTGCTTAATTTACCACCAAGAAGTTTATCAACGGAGGCAGTAGATCGATTGGACCTAAAGACCTTCTCAAAGAGAAGACACTTCCATCGCTGTGTTATGATGCAAAAATATCTATCTGGGGAAATCGAAAGCGTAATAGTAATTTTCATTCTTATCAAACTCGTAGAAGTCATGATTTACACCTTCCTCGCGTGCGCACTAACTGTGGCAGGCAAACTTTCATTTTTCAAGTCTCTAAGGAAAAAACAACCTAGACAATGACATTGAAAACAGCAAATCATGGTACTTTTTTAAGGCAAAGCTAAAACCTTTATAAATAATGCCTAATCCAATTTTTAAACAATTTAAATTTACCTTTATATATAAATATCAATTTTTATCTCTTTTCTTAGTTTTTAACTTTTTAAGTAGGTGATTTAGCATTTATTTTTTTGTCATTTTGTGATTTATTATTTGCAGTGCCCCACTGAAAACCGCTAAGGCGAGTGAGCTCCCTTGATAAATATTATTATTATTATTATTATTATTATTATTATTATTATTATTATTATTATTATTATTATTATTATTGGGGGCCCTTAATGTCATCTGTTCTAGGGCCCTTTGCGACTGAATGAGGGCATTGTTCATGCTCGTTCTACATCGGGTAAACACAATTCCCTACAAGATCGCAAACAATAGGTTGCTAAATATAATCGAAATATTATAGAAGAGTATTTAAAAATGTAATGTTGGTTGCAAAATCATTTCGCTTTGCCTTGAGGTATTGAAAGCTTCATTTCGTCGCAAAAAAACTTGAAACAGAACTGACACAATGACGAAAACAAAAACCTCCATTTCTTGTATATTAACCTGCAGCCCATTTGTATCCAGTGGAAGTAGACTAATCTTAAGTCGCTTTGGAAATTATTATGCGATACTTGTGTGGAAGTTATTGTTCGTCAAGTTCTATCAGTTTAACTTTACTCCGAAGCAACTACGTCTATGTATATTTTTTTTTCGAGAATACTCTTGCCGGTCAAAAGAATGTTTTCGCTCCATAAATTAAGATTCATGATCATTCGTCTGTTACGGAAACCGCAGAGTTCAAGTAGCTTTTATCTTTTGATCATACCAGTAGGACATTTTCCACAGATTTATTAGCATGATCTTTGGACTGCTCAAAACGTCTGTTCACTGCTTTTGTCAAGATGCCAGCTCGAGTAGAGATCGCTTTCAAACAGGCAGTGGTCTTTAAATCCAGCATTCTAAAGTTTGAATATGGTACTGTTCAACTGCAATTGCCTTAGCTTAGGGATTGCTTTGGTTTATAAATTTGGTAACATCTCTACCGGTTTTTTTGTCGGTATGCTATAACTGTTTTCGATCAACTGTACTTTTTTCCGTAGGATTTCCCGAGCACATGCCTTTTGGTGAATTCAGACGACGATTTGACATTCTTGCTCCGAGTCAGTTCAGGAATACCGGCCCTGTCTTGGATGAAAAGAAAGTGAGTTTTGCTTAATCTATCTTAACCCTTCAAGCCCCAATATCCACGTACAAATTCTCAACATCAATCTCCATACACTTCCTTGTGAAATCAGCTGAGAGAATTTGATAAATGATCGAAGCATTTTCCCATTTGTGATCCTTAATATCAACTCTCATAACCTTTTCTCTTGGTGTTGTATGGATATTGTAAGGAGAAAATTTATGTTGGTCAGTCTTGAGACTTAAAGGGTTAAATCAAACAAATGATAAAATTTTTTATCTCTTTTGGAAGTTGTTGTAGAGAAATAGGATATCATGGTATAGGAAGCACAATGATTTTGTTCCAATAGGTGTGTGTATTCCTGTATTGTAAGCAACATGCAATAATCTTTTGTTAATTGGTCTTTTTTAAGCTCACAGATATCGTTATTGTTATGATGAACTTTTTTGTCGATGCAAATCGTAGCGGGGTCACAGCACTTAAAAAAGGAAAGAAAATCGGCTTAATTGTTATATCTGTCTAGATAAAGTGGATAAATCCTTATCCTGGAGCAGACAAAAGATATCCTTACGTATATTTTATTCACTGCAGAAAAATGTTTCCTGCCTTCTCCTTGTGGTTCGTTGGACCACAGCCTTTTAATAGTGAATACAATTGACTAACTATTGACTCCCAATCATCGAGGTAACCGCTGTTTTTCAAAGGAGGGTCGAGTGTTAATGATCTATTTTTCACTGCAATATGATTGGAAGAAACTTTCATCGCCACAGTTAACTACCTATATCTCAACCGGATGTTGGCTTTTTCCCGATAAGTATTAAGACTTAAGGAGTAAGATAGATAAGAGTACATTATGAGATGTAATATAACCAGCTGATAAAATTTTCGTTGTTTATTATAAACGTTCTTTTGAAACCTATGCCTTGTAATCGTTTGAACAATTATTAAACAATTTTAAGAAAATCAGCGTGGCCGAGTGGTTGGAACGCTCGAATTCATTGCAATCCGGAGTCGCCCGCCCTTACCGCCAGCTGAATTTGTTGTTGGTAGTCCCAAGTGCAAATGCTTGGCCACGCTTGTGAAATAGCCAACTGGTTTGCGTGATCCGGCCAGTAGGGTTTCTTAACCTTGTTATGTTGTTTCAGTTATTTGTTTCTGTCCTTTCTTGTGGGTCACAATGAAAACTACTGGGTTACCAGCAATTTTGGTACCCCTATAAAGACAGCTTTTAAAAATTGTTGTTGTTTTTTTAACCATTTTTTTTTTCATTAAAAGTATGATACTGATTGTTTGGCAGGCTGTGGAAACTCTGCTGGAGAACCTTGAACTCGATAAAAGAAGTTACCGCCTTGGTCTCAGTCAGGTAGGGTGGATTCGAAAGATCCTGTTGTGTTAGCTGTGTGTAGCCTCTTTGTTTTACTTTAAGTGCTTTAAAAGCTGGGTCTTCGCCCACGAGGAAAAAATTGAACGACAACGGACCACGGGAAAGAGTAGTTTTTACTTGAGTGGTGGTGGAATAGAATTTCGTCATTTTTTTTTAGAATTTTCCTCACACGTAAGAACTTTTTACCGCATTATGAACGGAACAAATGAAAATTACATGTACTCCTTATGGACACACTTGAGAATTTCACCGGCCACAGACTTAAACGTTGGAACTGCCTCTTCTACAACACAATAATCAGTACCACGGGAAAGTACTGCTCAGGAGCTTTTATTTGAAGGGCACCCTTTGTATTTTATTCACAGACTCGAAAGACGGAAGCAACTTGTACAGCTTAATAGTCAACAGCGTCAAAGCTCAAGTATCGATCAAATAGCTGAACCAGGAGTTAGAACCGCCTTGCGGTTTATAATTCTGATAATAACTCCCCAACAGTATATATTTTAGTGCACAGGTGCTTGATAACTCGGTAGGGTGTTTGTGTCAGTAGAACTGTTTTAAGGAACAACGACACGGACATCAGGGAAGTCAAACCGGCACATAAATAATAGGATTGGGCAGCCAAACAATGCCTTTTTTTCTGTCTTTCTTTCAACAACGTGGTTAACTGAGAGGTTTTGTGGGGAACACAAGCACGTAACGGTCAAATTTTGATGACGTTTAAAAGCTATCTCCATTAAATTAGGTCCATGAACATTTCTCCGCTTAAAAGAAACAATGACTAATTGAAGCCCAAATCCTATAAGGTTATCTAGCCACTTTTTTCTTGGTTTTCCCCTTAGTTGCATTTCGCTTTTTCATGAAAATCAAACGTTTCGCAAGCCTCGTTTGGAGACAGCACAACCAAATTAGTCGATTTCTACCCCCACCACCTATCTTTTTATTAAACCTGCTTTTAACCTTTAGTTTACTTTAGCCTCTTCGAGATGTTAAGATAGTTGCCAGTACGGCGCGAGGTGGAGACCGTAGGGGAAAAAGTGCAAGAGAGGGAGGGGAGACAGGAGGGAACTTTTCGCCCTCTCCCTCTCCCCCTATCTCCTCTCTATTATTTTCTGCTTCCGTTTCCTTGCACCGTCTCCACTATCCTGACAGGCTACGTTCACTTCAATTTAGTACGTTTTCACCTCCCCTGTTGTTGTAAAGACGAAGTCGTTATAAAATGATTATTTTTTAACTCTTCATATTGTAACAATCAGCATGAAGCCAGCTTTTTTTTCTTTCTTTTTTGGAATAATTAAATCTGTAGTGTTTGGTTGCAGCCTTTTTGCTGGGATTAACCCTCGCTTTGTCAATTTCCTTTGTCATTTACAATTACCAGTTCTTAATTCATTTTGTCGGATGCTTTGAGATCGCAGCTTCTGCCGACACTTTGCTTAAAAACCGCATATTAATGAAGACATTCTGCGGACAGTAGCTCTTCAGTACGGGGTTTTGTTCAAGTATTTTAGCTGGCACGTCTTGGTTTAATCGACAACAAAGGTCTGTGCCTTTATTGGAAATTGATTAATTTTGTTGATACGATCAGATTAACTCGATTGAATGTTGTTTGATCACATGATTATTGAAATTGATTGTTGTTTATTTTCCCTTCAGTTATTCCACTACCCAAAGTTGTTCAGAACCTCTATTGTGAATTTAAGGAATTGCGGTATTTTTCTTTAGTTACTTGTTCTGCGGAGAGAGACTTTCAAAAGTGTGCGTTTAAATTCGCCCTTAGGATTTGCAGGTGAAAAATGAACGTTGTGTTGAAAAAATGATTCAAACGATTACCGTTTACGTATGAGGTTCTTCGGTTAGCTGCGGATTTTTGACATTTGGGCCGTTGTTTTTCCTCTTTTGAAAGCCAATTATTCCATTGCTGTCTTGCATGTATCTATAGATTTGATCAACCTCGGATTCGTAAATTTAGTGCAACTCTAACTTTTGCATTAGTTCTTCACCAAAAAGTACCGAGCAGTATTTTTTTTTTCTGTGCTATTGTTTGTTTTGTTGTACAAGGTCCGTTTATGATATCCTTAAGTATAATGGCTCTCACCGAGCATCTTTTTTTTATTTACGGTTTATCTCTTTGACATCAGAAGTTACCAATACTGTCCGACCTGTGGTGCTCCCAGTAGTTCATCAATTGCTATTTAATTCTTCTTCTGATCCGTGATATCAAACATCATTGTTCTTTCAAATCCGTGGTCTCGACATTTATTGTGTTCTGTGTACGGTCTTGACGATACCAGGCTTAAGGATCCTAAATTACTGTATGTATTGTAGAGGTTTCTTTTGCAGACGAAAGAATCGAAAGAGTATCTTGCCTGTTTTGCTCATATTTTGTATGTTTGAGCCTAAATTTTGCCCCATCGTACAGTTGAACAGCTGTAGCTGTCTATTAGCTCTAAGGAATCTCTAACGCGCAATGCAAGAATCGGCTAGAGTTAAACACCAAAGATATTGTTATTTTAAAAAATTTACATTTTAGAACCAAAGCGTAACTTAGGAAGAGTTAGTAAATAAAGAGAAGTTCATTTCTTAGAACAACATTTTTTAACTGTAACTCCTCATTGAAATATTGGCACTAATTCCTGCCCTCACTGGGCTATTTTTCTCCGCTTTACCTTTTCAGATCTTCTTTCGTGCTGGAACTCTCGCTCAGTTAGAAGACGCCCGAGACGACAAGACAACTGATACTATAGTTGAATTGCAGGCTTTCTGTCGAGGATTCTTAGCTAGGAAAAAACTGAAGAAAATACAGGTGAACGTTAAATTGAAAAACTCTTAAAGTTGGTGGTTTATTCGGAAGAAAGCCTGTTTGTTCTCCGCTTGCTCTCACGTTTATTGTTCTTCACTCTCTGTTCTGATCAAAGTTTTCGACACCTCAACCTATCAGACGAACAGACACCGTCCTCTTGAACACGTTGTTTATCTAAAGGTCGCCATAAATTGGTCCGTTTCTTTCTGCTCAAACCTTCCTCACCCCCTCCCTCTCTCGAGTATTTGGTTTTGTTTTTGCGAGTACGTGCGCGGATGTTTCTTCTGGTTTGTTAGGTCGTAAAAACGCATTGCTGTCCTATTTAACTATCGTTGTTTTATTATTTTGCCTTTAGGTTCAGTGTACAGCGATCCGTTGTATACAAAAGAACATAAGGTGTTACCTGTCTGTAAATAAGTGGCCCTGGTGGAGGCTATACACTAAGGTAAAAAACGTTAAATGATGTACTGTATAACAATAACAACATTAAAATATTTGTTTTAGAGCTTAAATACGTGATGGCTTTCTGAGTTTAATCAAGGCGGATGAGTACACAAATTGGTGCGAATAATCGACCATATAGAAAACAAAATACACATATATTGCTCTACTAACCAAGAGTATTAACTAAACAACTGGTACAAATTGAATCACACAATTTAGTACAGTTTTATTGAGCATGTGCGATCAGATGTTATTAAAAACTATATAATAATGATCATAATAATGATTGTTATAACGCACATATGATGCGCTAATCTTATGAATTTTTATGATGATCTGGGTGATTTTAAGATAGTGATCAGTTTGTGAGACAATGTTGCCCTGAGAAATTAAATGCCAATCTCTTACAGTGCGACTACTTTAACCGGGGCCACCTGGACAACGTTGACCAATCAGATTACAGTAAAACAGCAATGCATTCCGAGAAAGTTAGTTGTCAATCATAATCGAAATAAACACCATGGATCCTTTCAACCAATTACAACCTGCAGACGCGACCCTTTGAATTACAGCTGGAAAAAGCCCGCGTTTCTTGAGAGGTCCGTTAGAGCCAAAGACGGAGGCGGAAAACATGAGTGTCGTGAACTTATTGCAAAGCGCGGCAATGGTAGCGGAGAAATTGCTGGAAAAATTACAAAAGAACAGCTTGGATCAAACAAATATATCTCCCGGGTGTTCTATGTAAAATTTTGAATAGAAAAACATTATTTGCTGAAACATTTTGCTTTTGGAGTAACTTACCGTTTTTTACGAGCTGCTGATTGGCCCACAGCCAACTTTCTCGGAATGTATTGTATTGTTATTTTCCTACAATGCGATTGGTCAACTTTGTCTAAGTGGCCCCGGTTAAAGAAGTCGCACTGCCAAGGTTAAACGTTCCTATTTGTATGAATACGGCATCTTTCTGAATGATCAAAACAGTCTCTCCACAATAGAGGTAAAAAATTGTGGACAACCGACGTCTTTTACACACTCTAACCATCAAGCAGTGGTGAAGGGTTGCGCTTTACAGGAGGGGGGGCGGGGGAGGGTCAGTTGACACACCTGAGTTATTGCAACCATTAAATTTAGATGCAGGAAATCTTCTCTTTGTTTAGGGAAGTTTTTGAATAAACTTGTATAAAGAAACGAATGCGTTGTCGTAATTTAACTGTACCAAAGAGAGTAGAGTAGGGACAAAATTCACCAAAACGGCGCCTAACTCATCGTCTTGGTTCAGCACATTAAAAAGATGAGTGTTTTTTTTTTCCAGGTTTTGCCATTGTTGGATGTTCATAGAACAGAAGAACAACTCAAGAGTAAAACGGTGAGGATACTGGGTAGCTAAAATGTTACCCCGAAGGCGATTTAAAATGAGACAGTGCATTTGATTTTTTTTGTGTGGTCACAATGAAAGCATTTGTTCAATCTAGGATGAAGAGGAATCTTTAATTTTATTTTATGCCAAGCAAGTAGTGGCTTTGAATTACTCTTAGTGGATTTCTTTCACGGTAGTGAAAAGGAGGAGTAAGAGCGTGTTACGCTGTCACCCCTCCCTCACCCCCACGTCACATGTTTCCACCTTTTAGACACAATAGGCTTCGTTCGCATGACAACGCTTGCAACGCGGACTTATAATTTTGAGAAGTGTTACGTTTATCCTTTTTATTTTTTTTGTGTAGGTTAATCACTGTTTATTTCAATTTCTTGCCTTACAATAATAACATTAATTTTTACATACATTACCGACATTACAATTTTTTTAAAAAATAATACACAAATAACTCACATACGCACGCACAACACACATGACACACAACGACAGTATCAATACTACTAAACCTTAACAAGTATTTGTCAGCAATTGTGTACCACCTGTCAAGAGTGCTTGCCATTTCGATAAATGAAAAGACATTTTATTCTTCGATTTGGCAATGATAGTTTCTAATTGCGTTCGACGTTAGGAGAACGCTTCGTAATCTTTGGGGATCCTGTGGTCGATGGGATACCTGTGCATGCCAGGCGTGAAGATTCGAGATTTTTGGTTACTTGGACGGGCGATGTTCAAAATCTGCGCCATTTTGAATAATTATTAAGCGCGCGCACGAATTTTAAGCCCAATAGCCGGCCAAAGAAATTGCGGGCTTTGGTTACATATTTGGGTTTCACTATTAAAGTTGCTATTGTTCATGTTGCTCTTTAAATACTTCGTCTTTCTCATTTAATCTCTCAACTAATTTCCTCCTCTGTTTTTGTATGATTTTAGCTAAATTCATTGAACTTCGAACGCACTTATTAATCTTTGATTACTACTAGTTGATAAACGTTATTGAGTCTTGCCAAGAAAACCCGTAAACAAGGGTTTGTTTTCGTGCATCTGCAATTATATATATACTGCTACTAATTTCAGGGAGAAGTCGACATCTTGAAATCAAGATTAGCGAAACTAGAAAAAGAAAAGAAAGAACTGGAAGAAGCTAATGAGAAGCTTCAGCAGAAGGTAAAAGATTCCTAGTGAACAGGTTAAAACTAGATGGAATGTATGTAGGTGAAGTGAAGCCAAGAACACGGGAAAACAGTGTTCCAGTAACGCGGGAAAATTTCGTGCGACTGTGGCAAGTGCGCTTGCGCTTGTGTGAAAATATCAAGCGCGGGAAAAGTTGGTTACTGGTGTAAAGCGCGGGGAAATCTATTTATTCAGTGTCAAGTGTGAGCACAATTATTGATTGCGATCGAGGATCTGCAATCCGATATTGAACTTCTGACTGATTTTCCTGACTCTCAAAACATTTCTTGGGAATAGCTGAAAGCATTAAAGAAATGCATCAGTGAACTCGTTAAGGCCCATTTTTAAGTTTTGATGTTTCTTGAAGAAAATTCGCAATGTGCTTTTTTAACTTCTTTGGTGGGATGATTTTTAACAAGAATTCTTCAGCTCAAGAGGCGAGCTTATCATCTCCTGTCAGCTATATCTCTCCTTCACTCTAATGAAGGGCCTGCTCTGGAAACTTCGGCTTTACAATTTTTCTACGGTTCTAAATTGAGTTCATGAACTCACTTGATGAAACTCAATTTTTGTGTTTAACTTCCCAACCGACTCGGACGACCACGTTTTTTATCGGACCCAAATGTTCAAATGTCTCTTTGTTTGGCTCAAGCTCAGCCCCCGGGGGGGTACTCCTGGGAATTCCTAGTGGGGGTGTGCCGTCCGGCTCTCCAAATCCTGACCCTTTTCCAGACCAAAATATTTGATTATTCGCACCCATTTTCAGACCTGGCCTCTCATGAAAATCTATACGCGTTTTCAGACCCGGCCCCTAAGAAATTATGTCATCATTACGTAGATTAGAACACCATCGAAAAAGATTTCTTTCTTCCTTATTCATTTGGAATTGAAACGATAAATACGTTCATACACTCCCGTAGCTCCCTCGAAAACCATACCCGATTCCAGACCAAAATGGGCAGTCTATACCCGTTTTCAGACCAAAGCGGCACAAAAACCTTACCCTTTGGGGCGGCACATACCTATATGTCTTATATAGGGGAGTACCCTTCTCCCCCCCCCCCCCCCGCCCCGAGCTCAACATATGCTAAATGCCGCATGTGGTTTCGTTTGACTGTTGATCATGACCCGTGTTACGTTTCGCATTTTCAACAGTAATTACTCGACGCTGCGCTAGTAAATCACAACTAGAAATGTCTCATACCACATGCCGTGTCAGATATTTCTTGGTTTCCGTTATTGTAATAGTTAATAGTCTCCGTTTTAAAGCCATTAGTACAAATCTACTGCTTTCTTCATGGGCTCTTTGGGACGATTTTACCGCATTCTCGAGCAAGTCGTTAGGGTAATGTTGGTTGTTGTTTTTGAACGCTCTGCTCAACGTTTCAGGTTAACGAGCTTTCAGCATCGTTGTCAGAAGAAAGAGAAACAGCCAGTCATGCTAGTGAAATGCTTGAAGCCGAGACAATGGAAAGAATGAGATTAGAAAGGCAATTACAGGAACTGCAGGTTTGTTCACAAGGGCTATAGCTTTTATCTAATATTTAACTAACATGGAAGAATTCTTCTGAATACTAGGAAACTACATGTACCAGTGCAGCACAGTGGCTTTCGTTTGAACGGTCATTACAGACTTCGACCGATGCCTTATTTTCCTTGGACCGTGCTTCTTTTTTTCTCGTTATTAAAAGTGATTTCGTGATCAGACAGGTGTTTTGTTAGTTAAGATAGTAAGAAAGTCCGAGGTACAGACAGTGTGTTCCATTCTTCGTTGGTGTGAGGTTTTTATAGTGAAATCGGCCGTGCTTACAAGACTAGAGTTTAAGTCACTAGCGTGCGTAAACAAGTTTCGAGGTTTCGCGTTAGTGTGGTATAGTAACTTAATACTGGATAGCAGGAATGTTTTGCAAACCTGAACAGTTTAAATTACCTCTAAGGTTTCAAAAGATTTAACTGTTTTACGTGCCAATATCCTGTTGAAATTTAACCTGCGCAAAACATTTAACGTTCTTCCTGTGTAAGATTTGTATAGCTCTACGTATAATGATACGGATCATAATGAGAGGAACACCAACAATGATAGAAAAAAAATATAGGCATGCGAGACAAACGTTAAATGGAACCCTTCGTAAGTTGTTCTACGTTTTAAGTGTCTTCTCCTTTGACTAGACATTCTTGTAATTACACCCGGTTGAACTAAAGATGTTGTGAAGTCCGTTCGATAGTGCCAAGGCCAAAATTCTAATTTTGTACCTACTTATTCAATCCACAGACTTAACTTAAGCCATGTATCAATTCATAATAAGGCTGCTGAAACAAACAAAGCAATCAAATACTGGAAGAAATCAGTCTTCTCGTTGTGTATTTTGAAACCAGGGGTAACGTGGAAACCACTGATAAATAGCGTGACTTAAGTCCAAACACAGCGTGACATGCTTTTTCGTCTCTCCTTAGATCGCGTGACTTGTATATAAATATAGAATGTGCAAGTCGACGTATTGATTAATAGTAAATTTGTTTTGATCTTTATGGAAATGAAATGAAGTGTTTCAATGGTAGACGCAAAGAAAAAAATTTCGTTGTTTAATGTTATTAGGAGTTGTCGCTTTTCCTTTACTATCTTTTCTGAAGAAAAATAAGTATCATCTTTATCTCTACAGGAACGAACTGTGTTATTATTTTAGATAACAAGATGAAGTAAATATGGCACGGTGGTCAGAGTAATCCAATTGGGGTTTTCCGGTGCTGTTTAGAAGCATACTCCTAAAAATCCTTTCAAAAGCAGAACCTAATTTGTCACTTGTTAAATTGCCAGGTAACTGTTTCGATGCTTCGGTTAAAACTTTTTCTCGGGATATAGTAAAAGCTGTTTATTTCATTAATGAAAATCGTGAGCCTGGGTGTGTTCATGGGTTGCTGCGTTGGAGCGATAACGCTCTACGCACGAGCTGCATATCTCTGGTCACGCGAGACAAAACGTTTGACGCACTGTCTGAGTGTACAAAAAAGGGAAAGGCAGGTTTCGCTATATACGTCCTGTTGCGTTAGTTCGAGATCACTGGTAAAAATAGAAAAGAAAAACACTCGTGCTCGACTTTTGCTTTTTATAACGTAAATTCCGCTGAAAGCAACAAAATCGAAAGCTTTCCGGGTTACTTGTAGCAATTACTGTCACTTTTTATTCTTCTGTGCAACGGAATTTTTAATGTGCATCCAAACGTATGAATTATTTGAATATTTTATTTCCAGCAGTCACTTGGATATTATGTCAATATGTCTCACTGGAATTACCAGCGTGTTATCTGGTCTCTATAAATCTCCCATTTTTCCACATTTTAACGGTGGACTGTAGAATTTAGTGCGATGTTTCCTTAAGTGAGGATTTTCCGGCTTCAGTAGTTTTGATAGGATGAATCAGGTTATCAAGTGAAGCAGACATGAGTGTAGTTTCCTTCACAAACTTAAAGAGATGTCGGTTATCTTTTCCCTGCTGTCATCGTCGGAGAGGACGCCTCGTCTACGCGCAAACAAAGTGAGGAGCTTCAATTTTTATTTATTTATTTCACCAGTGTCAAAAATTTAAACAAGTGGAGTTGTGATTCTGATTAAAACGTCGTTTGGATGAGTTTTACACGTAGTTTGGTATCGAGCATGATAGCAGTCTATGAAGAAATGTTTTGCAAGCCTCCCTGATGATTCCAAGTATCCATTGAGACTGAACTCGTTTTTTCCTCTCCGACTGACCGCTACATTTAGTTCTGTGTTACTATTCAAGACATCCAACCAGGCGACATGACCAGCTGTAAGCAGGCCTGATCAAAACGAACCGGCATACTTTGTGTAAAAAAAGTTTATTCTTTCCTCGACGTTAACGTTTTTAAGCAGATTGAGATCATATCAAAATTTTAACAGAAGCTGCTTATAGTTTATATATTAATTCCTATTTACTTTGTTAGTTCCTCATATTTAAATTTGCTCATTTCTGTCTAAAGTGATAAAGCGCCGTTGTGTCTACGAGTGCATTGAGTTTCCAACGACGTTTCTTAAGTTTCAAGCTGTTTTAACTTCTGAGTCTGAATTTATTCCAAGGGAGTTATCACTTATATAGATGTAAAATTTAGCAAATTTCCTTAGTGTTTTAGTCTGGCTATGTCACCTTCACAAGGAATTTGCAATAAGGCGTAAGAGAGCAGTACTTTAGGGGAACGTCTGTCACTGAACGAGAGGCGGTCACATGATTTAATGTAACTCGCTTTTTCACAAACGCACTAGTCAATTAATTATATATTTATTCTCTGCTCAGCTGCTAAGATATATTTTAACAGCAGAGAGCTAAATGTGGCAACGTATATGATAAGGAAAAGCTGTTTGAACGCTGTCGTTTAGTGTCTAGTATGCACGACCGCGAAGACTCGAGAAAACGCCGTACAACAACCTGTCAGTAGCTTCTTCCGCTTCCCTATCACAAGTCACCCAGCGGTATTGTAGGTCATTACAGTGCGTTTTGTAGGCTGTACCGTCTTTTTAAACTAGGAGATTTTATTTTGTATTTTGTATGTTATATATTGCTATTATGAATTCGTCAATTTCGTATTAATACTGTTTGCCCTTGGCAGTTTGCATTTTGTTTTACTGATGCTAATGTGATGCAGGACTACCTTTTTATTGGTCAATCAAGCCGGCGAATTAGGCGGAATAGAGGGGCTAAAGGCTGCTGTCACTAGAAAACAGCCGTTCATCCTGTCTCTTCTCTATTAACTCTGCGAGTGGGCTTTCTTTTGTAGGTTACGCCTTTACTTTCGCGCTAGTTGGCTGAGAGCCGTCGGGGGTTGATTAGAAAGGAGACGCTTCCAAAATAGCACAGGTTTCACTCTCTGGCCCTTTGAATATATTTTGTGGTTCAGTTTTATCCGTGGTTGAATTTTTTTTTTCTTTTGTGCCCAAGTCATTGTTATGACCTTAGCATACTCAAAAGCAAAGGAAAGCAAGTTCAAAACCAAGGATAAAATTGAAACACAACATATCTATAAAAGGTGGACCCTTTAAAGAATATAATTACCATTTGACGTTTATAACTAGTCGTGTTTGATGCTTTTATTTTCTTAGGAGTCCCTCGAGGACGTGAAAAAGAGAAAAGACAAGCTTGAAGTAGAACTTCATGAAGCGAGAGCTTTGAGTGTTTCTGCGACCAGAAATGTGGAAAGATTGGAGCGATACGAAGGCGAAGGAGCCTCCGAGGATGAGGAAGAAGGTAACTTAGGATAGTTTGCAACATGCTTGTAATACTAATCGCTTCGTCTAAAACCAACGACGCACTTCTGTAACAGGTCATAATTTATGCAATCGACGCACCAGTGCGATTCTGTTGTGAAGTTCCACCCTCAATATGACTTTGGACACCTTGTTATGTCTATACAAAGTAATTCCTCGTAGAGGAACTTTGAAGAGTGTGATGAAATTAAAAATAGATAGAAAGTACAAAAAAAGCTCGGAAAAAATCCGAGCCCCAGTAGGAATCGAATCCAGGACCTTCCAGATACCGGTAGGACGCTCCAACCACTAATCTTTTGGCGACTCACATGGCGAGCAGGTCGCAGGTTTTGGGGTAGCCTCAGGACTTTGCATCTCGCGAGTACGGTGGCCTAAAGCAACGCAACACACTGACTTACTGCACATGTTGCGTACACAATTTTGAAGAGACCTAGAAATTTCATGTAAGTAAGCAGGAAAGGTTAGTTTGGAGGGTGGAAAGGAGTGATAACCATGCAATTGTGAAGCTTTTGTATTTGAGAATGAAAGCAAGAGTTTTATTTTCGTTTGTTCTCAGAGTCTTTTTATCGTGAGCGGTACATCCAGGCTTCTAAAGAACACGAACATCTCAGGAAGAAGTTAGAAAGTCAAGCTGAGCAGGAAATAGAAGAGTTAAGCAACCAGAAACGAACACTGGAGAGAAAGGTTCGTCAGTCATACATAGCAAGCGTCCGGAGTTCGGTCCATGTAGATAAATGTTTGTTTTTGTACGTGTGGACTACTAGCTAGGCGGAATGAATGGGCTATAACATGATAGAAAAAATAGACATTTCTCAGAAGGGGTCGAATTTTATGTTTTAAAGCAAGTTTTGGCTGTGTTATTTGGCAAACTGATCCCCGACTGGTTTCTAACCGGTCAATGGAGGAGAAGCTAAGGTGAAATTGTTGCATCCGACGTAATTTGTGTGCGCATACAATTACGATACCCCTTTATTATTTGCGATTGCGAAAAACCGGCTGGTGATTCCTTTGTACAGATAACAAGCAGTAGAGACAAAATGATTTACCTGTAGGTACACTGAGTTAAGAAAAGAGATCCTTTACCTCTCGATCACTTTACTTTACCCGAGCTGAGAGTTCTACAGACCTCCCATATATTTATATCTTTTCTTTGTTGTCCCTGTAAAAACAGGGTTGCCACGGGGAATGAAATACTACAGTTTCACTTTCTATGCTTGGAAAGTCGTATGGGTCATGGAAAGTCTATATCACGGAGAACAACAAAATTTTAACGAAGAAAATCATGGAAAGGTCATATCAGTGGCGTAAAAGTCCTTTTAAAGTTGTAGACACATGGATTTGCAGTGATTCTAGTACTTTGTGCGCTTCAGTGCTCACGATGTTTAGTTGTTTTTTGCTGCAGTTGACAGATGTGAACGCAGAAAACGAAGAAATGCACCGCCTCTCGTCCAACATGAAGAAGAAGACAGCTCGAATCCAAGCGGAGATGGAAGATTTAAAACTATTGTTGGAAGAGGAACAAAGTAGAAACGCGGACTTAGAAAAGAAACAGAGAAGGTAACGATTTTGTTATAACACAAAGTTCAGTTTTGGGTATACAGTCGAACCTCCCGCAAGCGACCACCCAAAATGCGAAGAACTAGTGGTCGCTTACGAGAATTGAACCACACTCGCTTCTCTTTTGCCGAGCGGATGTTCAGACACATCGAATTTTGGAAGATAATTGATTGCATTCAATTTCTAAGTTGCGATCTGTGTATTTCCTTGTTGTAACTTGTTGTTTTAAAAACATTCCCTTAGATCTATTCATTTTCAGTTCGAAAAATTCTTGGGTTTTCGCTCAGTTTTTTTGTATTCTTTTTAAGCAAAAGAGTTTACAAAAGACACTGCAATACGCATAAAAAAGTGAAGATTCACAGTAAATCGTTGCTATTTAAATCTTTATCTGGGAGGGCGCGTTTTAAAAGAAATGGAATCCCAAAAGTTTAGGCGAGTCCTTGAAGGACCAAGTTTTTTTTCTTGGATCAGTTTTATGTACTCTTGCACAGAAAGTAAATGGTAAATAAGGAATAGTTAACTGACTGAACGTATATCATTACTGGGTGTTGTGACTTTCTACTTTGTTGGTGATCAACGTTGACTCGGCAGACTTACATGCATGTTTTTATGAGTTTAAGTATCTGTATTTGCGATTTCAGATTTGATTCAGAGATTCAGCGGGTCAGAGAGGAACTAAATCATGAGCGAACCTTGAAAGATAAAGTGAATCGAGAAAAGGAGAAAGCAGCAGCAGATAAATACAAACTGGAACATGAATTAGCGGTGGGTTGAGTTTCACGAATTTGTCTTGAGCTTGTAAGTTAAACCAAACGCTGTTCTTACATCGGGTTATCTCCGTAGCCAAGAAGTAAGATTAAATATGGACTACTTCTGAACACAGTTTAATCTTTATAGCGAGTGAGGTAGCTGCATTGCTGATGGTCTACACAAGCATCTTGATCAGCGGTAGTTGCAACGCTTTTACAAGCTTTGTGTATGAATCTGGGAGTAAGCGCCAAACTGCTCAGTCCTCAGTCTCTTGGGTCAAGGGTTTCTGTCAGAATAGCGTTGGATACTCATTGTCTCAGTTTTACTTGTTTAATTTATTGTCATTTAGTTTTATCAGTGACTTTTGTCGTCTGGTTTAGCGGTAATCTTCTGCAAAAGTTGATTAGCCTGCACTGAGAGTTGCTGTAAATTTGTATGACGGCCATAACTGTTCCTTTGAAGGAAACTCAAGAAGAGCTGGAGAAAACTAAAAAGGACCTGAATAGGATTGAAGGCGATATAAATGATATTACCAGCAAAGGTCTTGAAGGAGGAGACGTGAGTACAACAAAACACCGAGTTGTTTAAGATTCTGTTCAGTTGCTTTGCAAATTCTAACCCCCGATAACTATGCAGGAGAGGAAATCTAACGTACGTTACAAGTTCGAGTCTCATCGGAGTTATAATGGTCAACATTTGTTATCGTTGAGGCTGTACTTTACCTTGCGAACGCGCGAACGACACATAGCAATCAGTCGCAAAGGAGATACAGTCTTCAGACGATAACTCAAATGTTTACTTTTTTTCCCACAAAATGTTTCCACTTTATTTCCTTCTTTTTCTTAATTTCCTTATCGAAGCCGGTGAATAAGGTAACGCAAATGGTCTGCGAATTTCCGTTACCTTAGAATCAGCCGAAAATTTTATTACTATTTAATTTCTTTACTAATTTCCGGGTCGAAGGGTTTGGTCCGCTGGGTTGTATTTCGTCAACGATGCTGGCAGTTTTTAATTTTTCCGGAAATGTTGCATGCTGAAAGTTTCTGATTTACTTGTTCCTCCATGCGCTCAACGTTTTCTTGCATTCCTCGGTATAAATAGAAAATATATATTGTCCTTTAAAGGTCATCGAAATCAGTCAATCAATCAATAAATCAAAGCTTTATTTACTGTATCACTTCATTAAAAATTCTCTTCCAGTGAGCCGTTTGCATAACAAATTATTAAGAGAAAAGCACACTTAAATAAAAATATAAAAATGTATCGCTATTTTTACATCCTCAAATACATAAGTAATTTTAAAGGAGTTAACCAACCCTGAAGTAATGGTTTTAGTCACGTTTGAAAATGTTAATTGTTTCCCTTTTTGTTGCTCTCAGGTTGTCGCTTTAAAGAAAACTATCCGAGAACTGGAGCAGAAACTCCAGGACCAAGACGAAGAACTTGATGACCAAGCAGGACAAATCCAAATGCTAGAACAGGTGAGCTTTGTCAATATTGTCACGCAACTCTAATAGAAAGGAATGCTTGCTATGAACATTATCTACCTGCCAGCACGCGACATTGCGGCGGGAAAAACTAGGGGTCAGGGCCCAGGGGTACGTTTCTCGAAAGTGCTGGTAACTTTTCAGGAATGTGGCTAGTTGCGGGAAAACTAGTGATGTGGCACATCACGGCGATTTTATGGCGGGAAAACGTGGTACGCCCGACATTGTACTTTTTTCTCATACGTTTTTGTTGTTGTTTTAATCAGGCCAAGCTACGTCTTGAGATGGCCGCTGAACATGACAAGCACGTGGCGCAGAAGGAAATGGAAGCCAAGGATGAGGAAATTGAACAACTTAGATCAAACATGCAGAAAAAGGTTTGAGCAATGAAAATACCGCTTTATTAATTCTCAGTAACCGCGCGAACGACATCATCTCCAGGCATCTTCGATCGTTAAAGAGGTCTGTTGTCTCTTTTGGTGATTTACTTGCTGTCTTGACCCAAATGGTCATAGTGACAGTTTAAAAGTTGACAGAATATCTTCCTAAAGCTCTACTACCTCCGGTCAGACAACAACGAAAAGTGTAATACTTGATTTCAATTTACTTCGTAATGATGTGAAGTATACATCGTAATGCTCGGGTTATTAACAAATAAAAGGCGGGCGGTGTCCATGCAATAAGAAAAACAAGTTACAGTACAAGCTTGACAAACAGACATGCAGTACAGTGTTACTCTTACTGAGTTATTCAACTGTTTTCTGAACGTTCGCAGATCAAACAACTCGAGGAACAGCTAGAAGATGAACACACAGAGAAGACGTCAGCGGTCAAGGTGAGCGCATGCTCCGTGCGGTTTTTTTACACATTCAATCACCCTGCTTTGTTAACAAATTCGGATCCTTGGCGGTGGTACATAAATTAATCACCTTGCTGCCACCTAGGGTAAAAGTCAAAACTATTTGCAAAGGTCCTGTCTTCTAATCTCTTCTTATGGATTTGTTGATGTTATTGTTGTTGTACTTTAGGCCAAACGGGAGTCTGAGAGACGGCTGGAGGAACTTCGTGATCGCTTTGAACGTGGTAATGCCGAGACTGAGAGAAGACTAAAGAGAGAACTTAAAAAGACCAAAGCCCTGCTAAGGGACGCTCAAGCTGTCATTGAAAGCCAGGTCAGTTACTGCTGGATACTTGTCTTAATTCTGAGAAAGATGTTTTTATACAATCAGTGACACAGGCAGCTCTAAAGAAAATCCGAGTAATCCCAACAGGAGTCGAGCCAAAGACCATCTGGTTACAAGTCCAGATGCTCTACCACCAATCTACAAAAGACTCGTGAGAGCGAAGTCTACTAAACAAGGTTCATGTGACCAACATCCTGCGAAAATTTGTTTGTTCTTCTACTTTTTTGTTCATTTATTTGTTTCCTTTTTAATACTTTGTGTTTACCTTTTTGTGGTTAATTCAGGAAAAAACTTAAACGTCGTTATCAACGTTCTAAGCTATAAGTTTAGATTATGATACTGCCATCTTGCCTTATTTTGAGTCTGCTGTAACTCCAACCATTTTTGTTTCAGTCTCAGAAGATTCCTAAAGAAAAAAATCAATTAAAGGCTTTGAAGAATCAGGTAAGATCTTGCTTGCTGTTTAACAAGTGATATTGGAATGTGAAAGCCACAGTAGTGAATTTTCCTTAGTCGGTGGAGTGACTTTTAGGTCTCTTCTTGATTTACCTGCGCAGTGTTTGAAGTTAAATATCCAAGTCTCACGCTCCAGGGTAAAAAATATTCTCTTTTCTTCTTCAATATACTGAAAATGGCCCAGTGAGAAACAAGTGAGCTTGTAAGTCTGGTTTTAATGCTCACATGTTGAGCTTGTACCCTGAAGGTTAAGTAGTAGGAGCCATTTCAACCATGCGTGTCTAAATCACCCTCAAGTAAAATAGCAGATGACGGTTTGTACATCCTAGCGCAAATTGTTTAACTTTTGCTACTGTCGTTTTAGCTTGAAGACGCCGAATTTGCTGCACAGTCAGCAGTAAAAGGCAAAAAGAAACTGGAAGAGGACGTGGCTGATCTTCAGGCGCAGCTGGATGCTTTGTCCAAAGCGAAAAAAGAGGTAATAAACAAACTTAAGCTGTCCTATGGGCCACAGTAATGAAAGATCAAACGGTCCAGCTTCTCTGTTGAACATAAGGCCTCCTCTTGAACATTTAGAATACTTTCTTTGAACGTCATTGTTATTGTTCTGTTGGTAGATTGATACAAAATATATGACGATCCTGAAGGAAAATACGGAGCTTCAAAGTAAAGTTGACGAGGACGAAGACGATATTGATTCACTGACGGAGAAAAACAGGCAGCTTGTCAAGCAGGTTTGTATCGTTTCGATATCGCACAGTTAATTGCCCTTTTGTGCGTTCTGTTGTACATCACAGGATCACGGCAAAATTTAAAGGACCAGTGAAGTGTTCTCACTGGTTTTGATTGAGTGTGGGTACTGGTACGGGTATTTCACACAAAGTCGTCTTATTTGAGAAGTAATCCATCAGAAATAATGTTGGGAAGGGCTTTGCCCTTTATCGTGTTTGATCCCTTGCACTTGTACCAGTTAGCAATTTCCAGGGGGTGCAGCGTCCCGTCCCGTAAGCAGAAGCACTCGATAAACATGAAATAGTGTCCGTAATAGGTCAGTTTCCAATTATTAAAATTCATACTCCGCGCCTCCGAGGCTGAGGACTATTATAAAACAAAAGAAATTGCATTGAGATTCAGGGATGAATAATTCATTTCTTTTGTTTTATTCCCCTCAGCATCAGAGTCAAGTGTGAATTTTTGATAATTCGAAACTGACAAGGAGTTTATATAGGGTCTTAAGTAGAACTCTGCGCGTGCGCGATACCCTGGACGTAAGTGCTACCTTATATAGTGCCACCACAATAGTTCAGTAATTTGTTTTCTGTTTTAGCTGGCCGAGGCTCAGAAAACCGTTCGTGAACGTGAGACTACCATCCAGGAAATAACGTCTCGGAATGAAAACCTGGAATCTAAGGTAAGCTGAAGCTGGCCGAGCTGCTAATCGGGACAGAGTATTTACGCGATAAATACTCGTAGGTAACTGAAGTTCACTGGAAACTCACCAGCTACTCAACCCTTGACCCTCACTGAACAAGTTTCAGTGGCATTTGAATTTCCTTGACCTGAAAGGCAACACCTGTCCACGTCAGGCGATCTACCGGACCCCGCCCCCACCAGGGAGGATGGTTGCGTGACAAGCCAAAAGAATCCCTGCGTATGACGCTAATGATGTAGTCTGCGTAGCAAGCGTTTCCACGAGAGTTGGTCGAGAAAGTTAGGACGAAAGCAAAAAAGAAGGACTTTGTTCTTTCCTTTTTAACCGAGCAAATAGTCCCAAACTAGCTCATTATCTCTCGTTTCAAAGCCCCTGATTCACTGAAATTATTCTGCTGGTTTTCTCCTATTTTATGTTGATTCTTTTCGTTTTCCCTTTTTCTTGGTATCCTCAGTTTTAATCAAACCCAAATTCACACTATCGAGTGACAACAGTATCCGGCAATTTCGCAGTATCTTAATAGTTTGCTTTTCCGTGTTAGAATAAAACCAAAATCAGCTGGGTGCATACTTAACCTACCCAAAACCACATAAGTTATAAAACACTTCCAATTTCTGTTGACAAGGCGCATCAGACAATCGCCAAACTCCCTTTTTGCACCTTTCTGAAAAGTGTCTTGTCCTTGCTTCCTAGGTCCAGACCATGTCAAATAGACTTTCATACTTGGAGGAATCTACAGTAGAGAAACACCATTTCGACCAAATGGAGAGCAAGGTATTTGTTGAAGTTTAAAGACTTCCCTTCCGATCATGTTTTGATCATAATAACCTCCAATTTTGTTGACTGTCATCTTTCTTGCGTTTTTAGAGGAGAGAACTTGCAACGCAGCTGGATTTAGAAGGGTCATTCAAAAAGCGACAAGAGGTGCATACCCATTTCACTTTTTTTATGCTGTCTTTGAATATACAGTAACGTTAACCTGTGAGCTTACAATTCTCAGACGTTGAATCATAGTACCAAACCAGGAACAGTATGAGTTCTCGCCAGAACATACTTGGATACATTTAACTGGTTCAAATCTTTTTTAATTCGTATACCAAAAGGGTGTTCTCTTAATTTATGGTGCTTTTCTGATGTTTTTTTTTTATGGTTCGAAAGGTGCAAGTAACTCGACTAAAGGAGCAAATTCATAAACTGCACGATGAAAGGGATGATTTCCAGCTAAGAGAGGCCAAACTCACACAAGAGAATTCCAGGTATGATGATACGTTGCGTTACGTTACGTTACGTTACATTTCAAGTTCCGTCATTGCGTCTTGGAAAAATGGCCAAAAATAGCCCTCTTTGTCCTTCGAAGACAAATTTACTTGAATCTGCAATCATGGACAAAAGTCTTGGGGCAAATTTGCATTTGTCGGACTTTTTGAAATTACTCATGCTCAATCCCTCTCCCCACCCAACAAACAACTTTGGATGCCGGCGTGTATAAGGAATATTTCTCGAGCTTAAACATTGTATACTGTGTTCGAGGGAGAATGTTTACAGATAATTGCGAATACTGCGTCACTTTCCCAAGGATTTTTGTCCAGGATTGTTTCTCATGATACTGTTGTAAAAGAAAAGTTAGTTGTTCATAAGTTCACTAAACGACTGACAAATTCCTCTTTTGCACAATGCCTTGCTTTTGCGTTAGCCAGGCGCCTAGGCTCCTGTGTCAGCATATTCTCCCACGTAACAGCTGTGAAGGATATTTTGTGCAAGTAATTTTTTAAAAAAGCAATTTGTTATTTCACTTCATCCTAGATTGGAACGCCAGATGCGCGAATTAAAGGAGGAGATGGCGGCATTGTCAAGACAAGAAGATGAACACAAGAAAAGAAAGCTCGATTCTGTGAGTATCGGTTGCTTAAACGCAGCTAGAATAAAGTAAAGCAGGCGAACTTTTTGTTCACCTGTGTAGAATCGAAAGGAAATGGTAAAAAATCCCGCTTTTTCTTCTGTGTAGTTATCATTGAGATATTTTGTTAAAGGAAGCAGGGTTGTCATTAAGAGCCGGGGGCCGGGGATTTTCCCCGGCTACTAAGAGAGTGGCCCCCGGCTGCTTTTATTGGAAAATAGAAGAAAAATAGAACCAAAAGAAATCCCTAGCCGTTTGATTCCCCGCCTGCTTGTTGTATTTACCCGGCAACTTGAAATCTTAGTGACAACCCTGAGGAAGTGAGAAACGTCTTTCCCTTCCCTTTCCGGCCGTTATTTTGCAACGTTTATAAATGTGAGTTGTGGCTCAAGCTCCGGGCGGGCCTCTTTACACCCTCTAGCTAACAACGATTTTTCTCTTTTCCAACAGGAGAGAGAGGTTGAAAATCTCGAAGGAGTGGTAGCTAATTTAAAACAGGAACTTGGAATTGCGAAGAAACGCGTTAGTGAGCTACAACATGCCTTAGAAGATGACATGCACTACGACTCCGATGGATTATCGAACGACGATGATGGCGACGATGATCTCGACCTAGGTGGCTTGAGTGACGACTCCGACGAGTTGATAGACAACGATCGGCCTTCGGAACCAAGATCATATCGATCATACGACGAACTTGAGGACGATGATGACCTTAGCGATCGTCTAAAACGAAAACTTAACGATCTGACCGAGTCTGATAGTTTACCTCGCTCGGTTCGACGATCTCGGCCTCTTGCTAATTCCATGGATTCAGATCCCTCGTCTCCACGAGGAACATACGATGAGGAGGATTCACGGAGGACTGGCCGGCGGTCACGCTCGGGCACCGATGATCTAGACACGAGCGCCGAAAAAAGGCAAAGAAGAAGCGAGGACAGAAGAAGGAAAAGTTTAGAGAAGAAGCGAAGTTTTGAAAAGCGTTCCACGGATAATTCACTACATTGACGGACTAGAAAAGATATTATTATAGGTGACTTTCTCCGTGAAAGTTTGATCAACTCCCTCAAAACGGTCACGCTAAAGTCCAGTGCCAGTTTCACTCGTCACGCATTAAGAGCTTGGCATATTCTCAGCCACGACCAACTCGTTCGTTTTGGCCTTGCAAGGGTTCCCCGTTAATACTGGAGATGACTGCAATGCGTTTTACAAACTTTAACTTGCTTCAGGGATTGAGAGACAACTGCAGCAATTACGTTACTTTAGACTGCGTCAAGACTGCTCACACACTATTAAATCGAACGAAAAAAATCATGCTAAGTCACAGAAATATGCTGTAGGTAAAAATAAAAAGGAAGGAAGGCTTTGTTAGATGCTGTAGCTTGTTTCATTGCTGGCGGCGTTATTATTCCAACAACAGAGCGAGCATTTGTCTTAGTGTGAGTACTTACCACCTGACAATGTAAATAGTTTCATAGTTATAAATCATTAATTCTGCACATAAGGCTCAGTCTTAATTTCTCTTCATTTTGTGTTTCTCAAGTTGCTGAGTTCTCAGCTTATTTTACAGCACAAGATGCCAGTCAGTTTCATCTTTGTGATTAAGCATCCTAACGCCCTGCTCAGCTAGGAAAACATCTCCTCGACTTTCCTACAGAAAGAAAAATCTGTTATGATATTACCTAAATCGTGTCGGGTCTATGAAGGCACTGTAATTCTAATGTCAGACTTGTATCGGAAGGAGTTTGGATAACCAGTGAAACAATCCTCATATGTTTGTATCATTAATTTATCTCGCGAAACCGTTTTGTTTAAGAACTTGTATCAACTGCACAAACCGGTGTTTCCTCACTTTTATTTCTCTCAATGATGAAACTCCATGTCCATCAAGAACTTGACACCACAGCCAGGAAGCAAGAAAAGCTTCTTTTTTCACCTGTTTTGTTGTGGGTTGGAACTCCCAGGACAGCCAATCCCACACTTAAGCCAGTTGGCTTGACACGATTACCGTTTTTACTCGATTACGCGCCGCAGCACTTATTAAATTTTTCACGCCTCAAATGCGGCGCGCCTTCGAGGGCGGCGTTAATTTAAAGGTTGATACGACAAAGAATTGTATTAATTATTTTGAGTGTCGCGGCGCTTTATCGGGGCGGCGCTTATTCGAGTAAATATGGTACTTCAGATTCAGTCATCAGTCTTCCTTGATTGTCAAATCTTATGCTCTGGTCGTTTAGGTTGAAGTTAATTCTTCTGCTGGATTTTAACATACTGGCGATAAGTTCTCTTCCAGTGTCAGAATTCTCTCGCTATGTATCATTCAAAGAAATTATCGCGCAGTCATGAAAAAACGTTTTTCGCATAGTATATTTTTAAAAATTTACCTGTTGTATTAAAGAGAATTATCGCAGCTGTCTGTAGGATATAAATGGTGTTGATTACTTATCTTGTCGTATACATCTGTTCACTTTAGCTGAGTTGTTACATGGTTTAGTTTGTTGCAAACCACTAAAGTCTTTGTTCCTACCGACTGACGCCGTTGCATAATTGTATTATAGTGTATTATATGCGTTACTGACCTAACTTGCTGGCAAATTAGGTCAGTAGTGCACTAGAAATGCACGCTTGAGATTGTGACTTTAATTCTCGCCTAAAAGCGAGCAATTGTCAAACATGAAGTTACATGGCAATTAAAAAATAATTGGTTATGGTATGAAGTACCCAAGGTCCAAGTTGTCTGCATTTCTGGACGAAAGACCAAAAGTGTTTTGCCCTTCCTGTTTTTGTGTTTGTATTTCCACAAGCCAAGACAAAAAGAAATAACAAAGGAGGCATCCAGCTAAGCGTAGACCCCTTTGTTTTAAATCGGTGTCGTAATGCGTCTATTGTTGGCGATATCTAAACCAGCTACCAGGGTACGAGGGATGATTGCAGTGAAGAACGAAAACGTTAGTTGACATTACCACTTTCAAAGGCCACTTTGCAATCTCATTTCAGTTTTTGCTGAGACTTTAGTGAAGTCAATTTTGGCAGAATTCGCCACTTTCCAAGGTGCCCCCTTGCCATTTTCTTTGACTTGCAGCTAAGGCTTGGCAAATTTCGCCATATTTTCTCCAAATATGCCATTTTCGCCAAAATAGCCACTCTCAGAAGGGTCCCTTTGCCACGTCATAGGAGCATTCGTCAAATTTTGGCGAGAGTTCGCCATTTTTGTCAAAGTCGCCATTTTCGTCAAAATAGCCACTTTCAAAGCGCACCTTTGCCATCTCATTTGAATTTTTGCCAAGATTTTGGCGAATGTTCGCCATTTTCGCCAACGCGTGCATTTTTGGACATACCGGTATCTCATAACCTTTGGTGCCTACCATTTGGTACTGCAGTTTTTCGGATTATTCATGAGATAATCTGAAGTTCAAAAGCCAGCTAACGTTTTCGTTCTTCACTGCCGTCAATCACAGGCCCGTAGGGAGGAGGGGGGCAAGGGATGCGCTCGCACCCCCTCCAGACCCCAGAGGTCCACTTTTTTGTTGACCAGCCCCTCCCCGCTCTTTTACTTGTGCCACTTTTCGCGCGGTCTTTGACTCTCGTTCCTCGTTCTTTGCTCCGAAACCGTGCGGAAACGTTTGCTACGTAGGCTACTTAGAGGAGCCACTTTTTTGCGGCTCCTGTCAATTACAGGGGGTAAATTTTGGACCCTTTTCTTCTTGAAGGAGATTAAGGTATGCATTGTTCCTTTTTTTGTGTGGCCCTTATGTCTTTGAGGGTTTTTTCAAATATCGGTTGTTTTCTGTGGACAAAAAGTAGTATTCGCGGCACAAGAGAGACTCTCTTCACTGCGTAATAAACACATCCACTAACATACATTGATCTGACAGAAGTCATCATGCATCAAGCTGGCGAATAATACGGATTTACAACGTTCTTTCTACCCTTTTTTCGTTTTAAGTAGCGACATCCCGCATTTTAATTCCAAAAAAATTGTGAAATAAAGTACTCTATTAAAAAAAATACTTTTGAAGACTAAAAGTTTGAGAAATTTCCAGTTCTTCAAAATGCTCGAAATGCAGTCTCAGGCCACCTGCATTTCGCCAACCCAGACTTGCGCCTCTGGCATATCGTTTTGTCCGTCTTCTCCCCTCGTAGGATCGCACCTCCCCGTAAAAAATCCTGGCTACAGGCCTGAATAATCTCAGCGAACCTCTTAAGAAACAGAGCGATGCTTCAAAAGTTCATGGTTTTTGATTGCTGGATTTCGAACCATTTTGTGTGTTTCTGTGTTTCAGGGTCCGTCTGACTTGTCATCGTAGTTTTGATTGACGGCAGCGAAAAACGCAATTGTCAGCTGGCTATTAATTTCAGATCTTTTGTTATCGAAAAGCGAGAATCCACCGCATGTTATTCATGACAAAAGGCTATGACAACATCGGCGTTAATATATTTCCCCTCAAATTATTAAATGAGATCCCCCATAAGAAAAACGGATAATTTTATCCTAGTCATGTAAAAAAATTACCCATTACTATCTGAGCTGCTGAGCCTCACGCCATTAATAGGTGTGATTTTCAATAAGCATTTTTCATGGAAGCCTCACAACTAGCATTTCAAGTGAAATATCAAAATCAACAGACCTAATTTACAAGTAAAGTTTTTGCCTTTCTAAAACCCTCTTATGTTCTTTGTACTTAATAGTCTACAGGGGCGGATCTAGGGGGAGGGTGCAGGGGGTGCGCACCCCCCTCCCCCCTGAGATGACCTGCGGTTTTCTAATTCAACTGGTATTCCGCAAAAAAAACTATGTGGTTTATTGGTGTTGAAGTAGAGCAAGAGAAGAGTGCACCCCCTCCTAAAAAAAATCCTGGATCCGCCCCTGGTCTATCATGCAAAACAATATAATAAAACAAGAAGGAGTAACCTAGTTCATTCTCTCTTGAATCAGAATAATATCTTAAGTTTTGTAAGACCCTTACACTGACATTCTTTATAAAGAACAGGAACTGTAAAATCCTCTGATGGTCATTTATACCAAATAGGTAAATTCACATATCCCTTTAAAAAAGGTTAACTTCCTAACTATTTTTGAGATGTGTTGACTCTTAATAGCCAGATACAAAAAAATTCTAATCTTTTTTATGTGTAATTTTCTTTGTTGTACTAACATTCAAAAATTCTCAATTTGGTTTCAGGATCCTAAGTTTTTGAGTCAGTCTGAATCAGTGAGTTCAAAATAGCTAAAGTAGTAGCAAAAGACAAAAAAAATCCTTCTTTCTTAGTCATATAAAGTCTTAAATGAGCTACATACTTTTTCTTTTCTTTTTCTCTCCCTTTTTTAAATAATAATAATAATATATCTTTCATTCAGTACTCTTAATTCCCATGGTGCCCCACCCTATATAGTTCACAAGCAATCTGCTTCTATATACACATCCTTGCCATCACCATTTTGGACATTTGTAACCTGAGTTTTTTAGAGTAATGTTTGACATAAAATTATTAATATATAATTAATATATATGGTTAATAGGAAAAATAAAGAAATAAATTACTTGACTTGTTCCATCAAAGTGGTTGAAACACAATGGCCTTGTTTCACTTTTGACCATCTTGACCTCAAGCTTGATCAGTTAACCATTTCGCTGACATTCACAAATAAATACCAAAAATCAGTTCCATATACAGAAAACTAATTGTGAAACAAGGAACTGCCCTCAAAGATTTTGCTCTCTTCTGCCAACCTTGAAATCAAAAAAATTCCTGATTGGCTGAGCCATAATGAGTAACTTATTGACATGCATTAGTAAGAAACAACCATGATGCAGCAATAAAGGAAATGTGTTCCATTAGCATAAGCTTTAAAAGATCAAAATTACTTCAATCATATATAGGAACGTCACGTTGAAACCCAAACTAGAAGAATCAACTGTAATACATGTAGCTTGTTTAGCAGGCAGCGAATGCTCAGGAGGTTTTGCATACTGGATTTGTCCAAATGTTTTGTTTGGACCATGCTGAGAGGCCCCCCCACCCCCCTACTAAATTGTGATTGGTCACGTATTGAAAGTTGACGTTATCTGATCAATTAGGAAATTGGTAGGAGGAATACAAAAACACCGGCTCTAATAGGAGGCACTCCCTTCCCTTTTCCCTTTTTTCCCCTCCCCCTCCCCCTTCCCTTTCTAAACCTGCCATGCAGGCGAAACCCGAGCCCATGAAAAGGCTAACCCTTTCAAACTTTTTCTTTCTCTTGGGAATTTTCCATTGCAACGATCCGAAAAGTAGAGTGCACGATGGGTCCTTTATTTACAGTCAAGGCAGGTCATGCGTACCCCCCAAAATTCTATTTATGAATTGATTATTTGAAAAATGAATCCGTTAGTCCTTTTCAAAACTAGTGTCAACTTTAAATCGGCATTCCTGCACGTGTAATGACCAGTGAAATATTTTACGAGAACTTCTCTGTATTTGGTCAGATTGAAAATCTTTGAATGGATTAAATTTCTTAGAAGACATTTGCATCAAATTCAGGGAAATTGAGCCGGTAGAAATTTCGTAACTGAATCGCGTGTGAATTCACGGCTCATTACACTTGCAAGAATGCCGAGATGAGTCTGAAATCTACAACAACCAATGGATTCAACTTAATGTCGAATAACAAATTCATTAATGGAATATTGGGGAGTACGCTTGTATACCAGTCATGAATTACGCTCATTGTACGCTTGACCTGGCTTGACTTTAACTAGCTAGAGTAGAAATACAAACAGAGAAAAATACTAATCAATAACGTAGGTAATAAGAAGAACGTGGTCTTTTGCTTCAGTTCTAAGCCATAATCAGCGATTGAACCATGTCGACCTGATCCTCCAACATTTTCGCGAGGAAAATCCTTAGAAGGTACATCAACTTTGAGAAATTTGCAGAGGGGTTCCCATCCTTGTTTTACATTGTAAACGAGGAGTTTTTCCGGAGGAATAACAGCCTTGACTCTCTCGTTATGTGTATTATACTTCTTTTTAAATAAGGTGGTTGATGTAGGGTTCACACTACCATAAACAGCCAAATCTTCCGCATTGTAGAAATCTAAAAGTTTTCTTGGTTTCTCGCACAAGAGATAAGCTAGCTTGGAAAACAAATCTAAATCTCGAGTCATTTGCAAGTGCTTTACCCAACTTTGAACCCAAACTTCATCACTATCCCTCACAGTAAGAATGATCTTCGCTTCAGGAAACTTTTGGAGAATTTCCTCGAACCAAAAAGCCGCTGGGAGGTCTGTAATGGCATCAACTCCTTCGTACATGGTGGCGAAGTCAAGAGTCTCCCCTTCATGATAAATAGCACGCCATTCGTCCAGATGTATGCTTGTGTGTTCTGGGAAATCGTACACTGTGTAACCAAGAACCCGCAATGCACTTGCTAAAGATTTAGTACCAGTTTTACTCAGACCAGCACAAATAACCTTCATTTTGTCATTTTGACCGATTTTTAGTCAATTCCTCATGATACGTAGACTCTCAACTCGTTAACTCAACTCGCCGGATTGCGTCTGGAGCGTGCGCGCAGGGGTTTACAGTCACGCCAGGATGATTATCATATTCAAATCCTCATTCCTGCTTGGATGTTGGTCTACAACTTCTCGGTATTGTTAGTATTCGGTCAGGTTATAATTAAAGCGTCTTCGGGAGGATAAAATTGTTATATAGAAATTTAGATCAAATGCAAGCAAAATGATCAGGCAGGAATGTCAAAATTCTTGTCATTAAAATGTCTTGTCCGAATAATTTTGGGTGGAGGTCTTTTGCTGTTTAGCTTGAGAGTTGCATAGATAAGGCAGTGACCTGATAAACCAATCGGTGGTACTCCAGTTTTACTGACTAATTAAGTTTACCTTAGTCGTCACCAATCAAGTCAATTAAAGACTGTAGTAAATGTGACACTGGAAGGTTTATCAACAACGTTCTGCATATTAAAAAAGGTCAAATAGATCCAGTAGCCGTTCCTCGTTTTGAGATTGTTGTCTATAACTTCGGTGCGTTCTTTGACGCCCAGCAGATCACAATTAAAGTCGCCTAGTAGAAAGATGTTGTTTGATTTCATTTCATTTTGCTCGGAGAGAGTCGCAATTTCTTACTTAGGACAAGCTGCGGCCAGTGGCGTTCCATCGTCAAGGAAGTGGTTTTTGCATTGCAAAGTCAATTTGCCACGTCTTAGTCCACTTTTCAACACCCTTTAAACTCGAAAATGTTATTCCTCATTTACTTTTTGCAAAAGCGTATAGTGCGGCTCACAACAAAAGCTCACTATCTAGCAAATACCACCCCTTTATTTAGCCAGCTTAAAGTCCTTGATATATTTAGCATTAATTCATTTTCTGTCGCTACTTTTATGTAATCTTTTGCCTAGCAGCTTTCGTGACTTGTTCTTAAGTAGTAACAAGAGCCATGGCTCTTACCCCGACTGATTGACCGATTGTAGCATTCCACCTAGTACCGTGATTGAATGTTTTATGGATGCTCGCTCTTCTTGGCACCGAAAATTACTTGTGGTGTCACGTACCCCTGCTCCAAGTGTCACAGACCTACAGTGCAAATCTAAACAGTTACAGCGCCAGAGCAATCGTCAATATCTGGCGCCCAATCTTCGCAAGTCAAACTGATGACAGGCAAGAAACTGCAGTCTAAGATCACCACAGGGAAGATAAAGAGGGCTAGTCGGACGAAGATTCTCCATTATTTTGAGGTAGTAAATTGTCTTCCTGGCTTGAATTCTTAGTTATACATTTACTCGCGATGACTTTACATTTAAAACGCCGACTTTCTTTTCCGTCCAGTATACTTTGAATCGGGTCTCACCTCCCTGAAAGATTAGAAGATAGAGTTTAGTTTACGTTCAGATTATGTCTTGACACAAATTAAAAGAAGAACCTTCTCCATGCCCGAACCAGACCTGTCAAAGGAGACAATTAACGGTCACGCGTGTCCGAAAAGTTTTGTAATCCGTACCAGAAATATGCGTGTGAATGAAAATTGGCACCCACGAGGAGAAGCGACAAGCGGAGGAAATTTCTCTTTTCTCTCAACATATCGCCTCTCTTTGCGGACAGCGGCTATCAGGAGCGCTCCGGTATTATCCTAGCCTGTTCCAGGAGTTCAGCTAGTGAGTGTGGCGCGAAGTCAGAGAGCGGAAAAAAAAGGTTCATATCTCTTTACGCCGATCCCACATTCAGGAACAGGTCGGCCAGTATTATCCTTGTGGAACTGAGTAAGGAAAGTTGTAGTGTAAAGTACTTTTTTGTGGTGTTTGTTGACCTCGTTGAGGTGTGAAATGGATAAAGTTTTTGCCCGGAGTTTTTGCTTTCACCTCACACAGAGTTTCATGATACTCTTTTGAGCTATTTAAATTACATTACTCTCCATGACTTTTTCCATAACCATTTCAAGTTTTAGAGGAACTTAGGTTTAGCTGTCACTTTCAAAAATTTCAAAACTTTCCTTGTTTTCAGATATTTTTCTTAACTTACTCAGTTCACCCTGCACAAACTCTGGCATCCACTAAAATGTACGCCGTTTGCCTTTTTAATTACTCGTCTCTATCTTACATTGCCCCTGCTTTGTCACGTGCAGTAGTTAATCTGCCAAACATAACGTAAAATTCCGAAAATAAGCCCCGGGGCTTATATTTTTCAAAGGCCCTTTTTGAGGGGCTTATCTATGGAGGGAAAATTGCGTTTCACAATCGATTGGGCTACAGTCTCAGTCAAAATGGTTGGGACACTTTGGGGTCTCCTTGTCCCCTCAATGTTGGTGTACAAGATTTGGTGACCGAACCGCGATAAACAACTTTGAGACGGACGAGGTGAGCAGGAGAAGGGAAAAAACAGCGTTTGGCTTAAGTGTCCCAACTATTTTTGTCTGAGACTGTGGCCTTATAGTTGGCCTTATAGTTCGTTTTTGCTTTATTTTAGTTTGTATTTGACGGCAATTTCCAAGTACAAGCCTCCGGGGAGCTTATATTCGGAGGGGCGATTTAACGGAGGGTTTTTTGCGTTACGAGTTTGGGGGGCTTATATTTGAAGGGGCTTATGCATGGAGGAGCTTATTTTCGGAATTTTCCGGTAACTTAAATTCTCCAAGACTTTCCAGGACCGACAATTAAGTTTTATGACTTTCCTGGCCTGGAAAATGAAATTCTTAAATTTCATGTTTTTCCAAACTTCTTCATATCCAGTACGAACCCTGCTCATGGGCCAAGCAGTAGTTTGTTAAGATCTACGGTAGTTTTGCCAACGTCCTGTTCGCTAACGTATTAACTAGTTTCGCTAGCGTGCTAGGTCAGTTCTCCAACTTCTATAACCTATCAATGGCTTAAAAAACGAGTTATACACATATTGGACTTTTGCGTATCATACCTGAAAGAACGAAGTATATACATGTGTAGCACTCGCTTTGTTTCGTAAGCGAAACGACTTAAGACGTTAGCGAACGTGACGTTGGCGAAATGACACGCTGGTGAAATGGTCAATACTCAGTGAACAGTACGTCTTTTTAGTCCTTACTTTCCTTGGCGACGTCTTCTGTCTTTCTTTTCTTTGACCCAGTCTTTGCTCTTTTTTATCGATTTTCCTCGCGGAACTTTAGTCCTGTCTCTAAAAGAAAAAATATCAAATAGCACTTCTTCTTTACAAAACTAATGAATATATCATCTATGCAGTCATTTAAAGCGTCATTACTGACAATAAAATGCACTTTTGTGCATAGAATTTGTTCTTGCAATGGGCAACGTTTCGCTTGGGCAAATTTCATTGAAGTTACTCTTAGTAACTAGCATGACAACAAAAGGTTGCATTTCAGAAAAACTATGGTCATTTGCAAACAATAATAGCTTTGCATTACAACTCTAGCTATGAATTTTAACTAATACCTTATTACAACAAATTATCACTTCATAAAATAAACGCTAAACAAAATAGGAGCGTTAATCTTTGTAGCCTGTGAAAACAGCCGTTTCTCATCGTTCTTCGCCGCTAGGGACGTTTCGCGCGTAGGAACGTGTGCGACTCAGCGACAGAAATTCCATACCGATGACGTAAATCAATGTTAACATAATAGATCGGGTAGTCATGGGATTCCACATCCAAATTTGTTCAGTTTTACGTTTCTCCTGGTCGATTTTACTAAAGCGTTGTGTTCATCTGCTAATGAGCTCCAGCAAACACTCAAATGCTTCTTCAAGAGAAGAATATATTTCACCAAATTTGACTGTTTGTTAGAGATTCATCTTGTTTACATTTGACCTCCGTGGCCTTTTGTCTTTTGTCTGCTATTCGTAAACAATAGCTAAAACAATGTAACTACTCGGTCGACCGATCAGCGCTTCTGACCGGATTCCGGACAGATTTTACGTCATCACTATGGAATTTTCAACGCTGAGTCGCAGACGTTATTCCCCGCGAAACGTCCTCAGCGGCGAAGAGCGAGGAGAAACGGCTGTTTTCGCACGCTATAATCTTTGCAAATGAATGAAATGATATGAAAAAAAAGTGAAACTTAATTCAACCTCCGGTCTGATCAGGTTGGTTGGATCTCAGCAATAATTAAAATATGCTCAAAAGCGAAAAAACGATAACGATGATACATCCAACTTAAATTAAGCCTCAATAGCGAGAGGAGAAGTGTGACATCACATTACCATGGTAGCACTATTTCTGGATGACAACAAAACCACCGACGATGGCAAGGAGAACAGCAAAAAATAATATGTTTATATTAACAAACAAGAACTTTGCACGTGTACCACGCTATTTTGTACATTTCTTTGCCGTCGTTGCACCACTACGACATGAAACGTTCTATTTTCACATGTTCGCTTTATGGTGTAGCTGAACTCAGTACAAAAATTGTCGCTTTCTTTTTCTAAACTTAGATAATGATAGATACGGTCCAAAAGAAAATTTCGCCAAGATTTGCCAAATTAAATGAAATTGAATAAGATCAGTGAAGTTTGAAATAGTGCGAATACCGTAGACTTTTAAGTGGCTTTATCGGTTTGTTGTCATCCAAAAATTTTGCTACCATGGCAACCTGACGTAACAACTTCTCCTCTCTATTTCTTCTTTCTTGAATAATTTTCATTTTTTTAATGCCGGTTTCAGGCAGCAAGCTCGAGCAGGGGAGATCCAGTTGACTGACACTATGTGGCCCTTGATATATAAATCCAGTCTAGGTTAGTGTGAAAAAATTATCCCTGCGAGTGTCTCCACAAGTTGTCTCTCTTTGTGTAAAATGCATCACATGAAAAGTTTACCCCCTCCTTCCTGTTAATATTTCCTTTCCTGAAGAAACGTGTTACCAAATTTCCTATTAACAGTAATATATCCCAGCATGCTCTGATGTGGAGAGCCTGGTACTTACCTTTGGCCACTGAATTGTACACTATCTTGAACACCTTTAGAGTCTTCTGTACCAAGACCCTGTAGAAATAAAACATCAACTCAGCCTAGCCAATGGACAGTAGCAGATTGTCTAATCCAGAATTTGAAGGAGTCGTGCCCACAGGCGGAAGCCAGCACTATAGCAGTTTTCTTGAATAAAGCAGCTATTGCAAGGATTTAACCAGTATTGTCTATTATTATTATTATTATTATTATTATTATTATTATTATTACTATTATTATTATTATTATTGCATTTGTAAACCTTAACGGAATTCAGCTCTTGGCTGCAAGTTAAAAAGTGAATAAATTATCTATCTATCTAGATTACCTGTCAGTGATGAACACTTTTGTAAAATAATGGCAAAAAAAGAACATTATTTGCTTTAGACAAGTACACAGTCACAGAAACCACGGCATAACGTTTCGTCAACTAACGGCCTCTTACTACTCATCCACAACAAACTTCTCACCATCTGCCAGCTCGCTATACTTTAGTAGTTTAACTTTAATTAATTAAGTTCTAAAAAAACGAGACTGCCTTCAACGTGCCTCTGCAAATGTAAAGATTGCATTAAAGATGACATAAAAGAATCAGGAAGGTATTGTTATATAACGACAAAAAAGAAAACCAACCTTTGGTAGTTTATCGACCACAACTCCAGCAAAGAGGCACAGGAATATTCTGAAAAAAAAAGTGGAAAGATACTACAAAGCTACTATCACATGCAACTACAAATGAGAAAACTTGATGAGAAAACCTTGTTGAATATAGGTTTTGGTTGGCCGGGTAAAAAAAGAATGGGCATGGATGTTTCAATGAATAAATCAGTTCTCTCATAATTTATTGTATGTAAAACATGTGTAGCTTGGCACACTGTATTTATTGCTACTTACTTTTTAGCTCTTGTACTGTTAGGATAATCTACAACAAGTCCACCAGTAAAGCCAGCTTTCATAGCCTGTGTTGTTATTAACTCAACCTGATGAAAGAAAACATACATATTTCACTGACTTGCTCCACTCAAGTACATGACTGTATGCAGGATCAGGCTGTATGCACTTCTAGGAAGATGTATTTGGGTTGAACATACACGCACTCGCAATCTTGGTTGTTGTTACATACATGTGATTGTTGGTCTACGGAGTGTAAAATGTTACAGTTTCAATTCTGGGGACCAAATTAATGATCAGGGTCTTAAATAACTGAGGAAGGAGCCACTACTTTTACACTGGTAACAGCTGGAGCTCCACAATGGCTTGAATAAATAACCAGACGGAAATAGCATCCTGTCTCCTTTAGGGACATAATTTTATTTTATTTTATTAACTGCGCCAAACAATAAGATAAGTGACACTACAAAAACAAAGTGCACATATATTCACAGTACAGGTGCAGACACTGCAACAGCGAGGACCAATTACTGCAGGCCCACGACACAGATTGCTAAAAAAGTGTAAAAACTGCAGTACTATCTAAAAACACACACGTAATGTTCCGTCCTAAATAATAATTATTATGGGCAGCTTTATTTGTCAAGCATATAGATTTGAAAGAGTGAGGGTCATCAGGGATCTAGGAAGTGACAAGAGCTTGTTTGTAATAACCATAAAGGACAGCTTTAAAGAACTTAAAGAACATGCAACAGATAGTCCAAGGTCTGCGGCAAGAGCATTCCATTTTCTGCTGGTTCTGTTAAAAAAAACAATCCTTTAAAGGTTGGTGATTTACAGTGATTTATAGTGTTCTCGATAAGCACTTAGTGCAAAAAAAAAACAGTAGCAATAATATTGTTATTGTTTATTTATTTTAAAAAAGGGGATCATAAAAACTTTTGAAATTTTACCTGCTGAGGGTTTTCTGGGTAAAACTGAAACACTGCCCTACTTCCCCGACTCTGATAAGGAAGGAACAACACATTATGTTAAAATTTAGACCTTTTTTAAGTCAACCTTACCTGCAGTGTAAGCATAGATATCTTATATTTATTATCTAGAACAATAATTGCCACAATGTGACCAGAGAAAACTACTGGAAACAGATACTACTATTGGAAACTAAGATACAGAGAATAGTATAAGTGAGTCAAAAAAGTTACCAAAGCACTGTATAGGGAACTGAAGAATTTGTAAAGTCTTTTTGCAGGATTGTGTCCCTTCTTGTCAGCATTACACAACCACTGAAGAGCTGATATGCTGTAAACATAGAACACACAAATTGAAGCCATCTGATATAAATAAAAGAACTATGCCTGTCTAAGGGCCTGAAAGGAAGTGACAGTACCGGCCTCCATATGATAATAATGGATGGAAAACATCATGAATAATAATAAACTACAGTAATTAAAGAAATATAGTTTTAGCAGAAAACACATTTTTAAACCCTTTGTTTATCATTAATGCTATAATCTTCACTCCCCTCACTCAACTGCATCAATGCCAATAAAATTTTTACTGTTTTGAGTAAACAGATTATAATTATTTAATCACCTCACCTGATACAACCATCAAATGTTCCTGGTTTGAAACAGAGACCCTGTCCAACATCATGAAGAAACAAATCTCCTTCAGCTTCTCTTTCAACAGCTACATCTACATTGTAATAAAACAAGCATACCATTTATGTTATAAGATCTTAAAATTAATGAGAGTTTTATTTGGAAGATGAGGCAGAACTAAAAGGGGAAAGATTGTGCTTACTAGGGCAAATGAGAGAATATCTTTTGATTGAGGATTAAGTCACAGTACATAAAATTGAAGAAAACTTTTTGTACCTAACATGGCCTGGCTTATATCAAGACCAATCCAATGATGTCCTTCATCTGTCAACACTTCACCACTTAAACCTGATCCACAACTGAAATCATAAGAAAATCAGTGATTATTTTTGTAAGAAATTTCAAGGGCTTACAACCACTGCAGTTAAAGTCATGAATTTTAGTAACTTTTCATTTCCAAGAACTGCCATGGTATTCATGTCTCCTCAAAAGGAATTTAATCTGAGATTCTGATGGAAGGGTAGTTTGAAGGAATGTACACAGTCAGGTTCAGTTTGAAGATGGATTAGAGTGTGTGTTTTTGAGATTTGTGATCAGCTAAATATAAACGTGGCTCAGATTAATGTCCAAGAATGGTGGTTTTGCCAAAAGTGAGATTACAGCCCATGACCCATGGCCAGTGCAGCAGAGCTGGCAGCCCAATACCCCACCAGCCTGGCAGTCCAATGTTGGTTTGTAACAGATTTTTTTTTTCAGGAGTAAATCAATGCGCATTGGGTATGTCACCCTCCATTAGCTCAAGGGTGGGAATTTTCACACTCTTAAACATTTCTTTTGCTCTACTATCCCTGAGGAAAATGAGGTTCATGTAGGAATAAAACTTTCAGAAATTACAAAGCAAAGTTATCTTATCTTCTTCTCCAATTATTTTGAAACCATAATACTATTTACTTTTTCCAGCTGCATGTTTTATCAAACTTGTAGCCTCTGCATTCTGCATGGCTTACTACACTAACAAGCATGTTAGTTAGGTGGTGAAAATTTCACAATAACATGAAAGAAGGATCAAATCAGTATTACCCAATATCAAGTAGAAAGCAAGGTTTATCTTCTGGCAAATTTAACAACTCTATTGCTCTTTGAGACAGCTGGACTTGAATCTCAATCATTCTTGTGCTGGAATTAAATATAAAAGTTATCTTGTGAAGTTCAAAGTTACAGTTTCTACATTAGTGCAGAAAATAAACTTGAAGAAGGCCTACAAATTGGCATCTTGGAAGGGTTTGAATAAGGAAGGGCTTGAAATGCCTGTTCATCCAGGACAAGTAGATTTTCTTGTTAGGCAAGAAACAATTTTTAGAGCTCACTTGCCCAATGACTGTGGGTCCAGGGGAGTCATCTGGCAATTAATTACACCTTGAACTAAAACTTAAGCAGGGACGTTCTATTTTTTACCCGCACCCCATGCCCTCTCCCCCACTAAAATGTTGGGAATCCAAACCCAGTGTTCTCCCTAAATTTTAGCTTAGCAGGTAAGGGACCATTCTTCACCGGTAAGGCCAAAAACATGTGCCAGAGGCGCACTCTCCTGCCAAGGGAGGGGCTTCGCGTTCATGAAAGCTTTTATTTTCGAGCATCCTGTCAACCAATTGGCCGAAAAGTATTTTAAACACCTCAAAACAAACACTTTTATGAATGAAGGCTACCTTTGCCGCCAGGGTCAATTTAGTAACAAAAGCCACAGAAGTCGCAAACTTTTCCTGCTGGTCGAAAAAGCTTAGATTTGTAACAGAAGCCCACAAAAAAATCGTTAGCTTGCAGTGCTTTGAAAGGTGCCAGTCAGCATTTAAATAAAGTAATTATGGAGAATAGCTGTGTTTTTCTGTATTTACTTCCTTTTCTTGTGGGGATCGGCTTGGATCACAACTTGCATATTTTTTGCAACAATTTACACTTCAAGAGGTTGCAGACGGTAAGAAGTGTTGCTTCAAGCGGTAAATTTTACCGGTTACTGCCTGACAAGGAGAACACTGCAAACCCCCAAATTTTGGTTGGCGCCCTTTTAAAAGTTGAATCCAAAGGGTTCATTTTTTGTTGGCACCTTTGAAAAAGTCATCTGAAGTGTCCAAATTTTGTCACCTTCTTTGAAGAAAAAATCAGAACCCCCTGTTTGAAAACCCATCATCCTTAAGGGGAGGGGGTGCATCCTTCATAAGATGACCAAGACAAAACTATGATGGCCTCATGGTCTTACCAAAATGAACGCATACAAACTTTTGGTTATTTTATTTTCAGGAAGTTAATTTTTTTTAAAAACTGTCGTTATCATTATCACCCTTGTCGTTCTAAAACTAGAAAACAGCTGACATTTCGAAGAGGCCACCAATGGTTTCCCTGAGAAATGACGTCCAAGAAATGAATACAGAAATTCTGTACTGATGATGCGTCACTATCCAGATCTGGGTAGTGCTTCTGATATGGTTGTGCCGTGTGCGAAATTTGCTTCAACCAATCAGAAGCACTACCCAGATCTGGGTAATGACGCATCATCAGTATGGAATATCTCCGCTCATTTCTCAGACGTCATTTGGCGGGGAAACCAGTGGTGGCGTCGCCAAATGTCGGCTGTTTTCTCAGGCTATGCTAAAACTATATGAAATTTAAAGCAAAACACGTGGAAGCATTCCGTTGTAAACAATTCAATACTTACTTGGACGTATATTTACGGGCTTCATCCGCATTGTAAAACTGGAAAAAAATAACGCAAAGGAAGTGTACCTCAAATACGGCCTTAGATAATACGAAATAAAACAGCAATCTTACCACATCTGGCGGAGCCTGATGCTCTGGACGCCTTCCAGAGGCCATGTTGGTAAAGTAGTTACTGTGATCAGCGGAGTTGCGCCGAAAAATACACTGTATTTCAGTTTACATAAGGCCTCTATTAGCCGATTTCGGTACACTTCGCCTGCCATAAATGACAAAAATATCAGGAAAGTTCATTGCAAATGGCGACATTTGCCGGTACGTGCAGTGTGGTGAGTTGTGTTGATCAGCTTTGAGTATGAGTTTTCTGACGAAACTGTTGATGCAAAATGCATCATCCCGACAATTGTTTGCATTGAAAAATATCCCATTATCTGCTAGGCCTGTTTTTTGCTTGTATAGACTATCAGGTTCGGTCGTGTCTGCCACATCGTTTGGAAATTTGGGATGTACAAAGCTTAACTACTACAGCACCGGCCCGGGTCACAAGAAACCCACGAAGAAAAACTACTACAGAGTGCTCGGCGTATCTCCAAAAGCCACCCAGGCACAGATCAAAACCGCGTTTTACAAGCTTTCTCTCAAGCATCATCCAGATAAACACAAGGGAAGCGAGGAATCACACGACAGATTCCAAGAGATTAGTGAGGCCTACAATGTGTTGAGTGATCACGAGCAAAGAAAACTCTATGACCGGGAGCTGGTGGTGGATGGCCAATTGCGAGCTGAACACGCTCACGCGTATTATCCGCCAAAGTCGCCTAAAAAGCCTCGCGAATCGATTTACGACTTCGATGAATGGACTAAGGCACATTATTCAAAACAACTGAATCAAAACCAGCAAGCAAGAACGCAAAAGGCTGAAGATAGAGTTGAACTGAACAAGCCCAAAATGAGAATAGGGTCATTTAGGATGATTATTCTGGGGGCTACTGTCATAGTTGGCGTTATATCCTATTACATTCACTTAAAGAGATTGGAAGAGGACGCCAAGAAGTATGAGTGATTGTTTTCTTTTTGAGTATTTATCAGTGTGCTGTTTAATGGCTGCTTCCATGTAAAGGGGTAAAATTATGATACATGAAAAGATGATGAGATGGTGAATTTTGAGCCTGTGGAATACATGAGAGAGATGTTTTTTTTCAGTCAGTGACACAGGCGGCTCAGTAGAAAAATCCGGGTACTCCAATAGGAGTTGACTCCTATGACCTTCTGCTTACTACCGGAAGTTTAGATTGCACTAGCACTAAGCTACAGGAATTTCGGTAGGTGCTTATATGCACTGTCAATGATGAAGATGAGATGGTGAATTTAAGCCTGGATGTCAGTTCTAGCAGTATGCTGGATGTTGGTCACATGAACCTTGTTAAGTGGCCTTAGCTCCCATGAGTCTTCTGTAGCTTAGTGGCAGAGTGACTAGACTAGTAACCAGATGGTCATTGGTTCGACGCACATGGGCACTACTCAGATTTTTTCTTCCAAGTCCCGTGACTGAAAAAAACATCTTTGTCAAGAAGTGACTCCCTTCTCAAAAATAATAATATCAGTATAATTTACTGTAAGCCAACAGGGAAGGTGTATTTTAATGTGAAGCAACCTCAAAGATGATATTATTTTATTGTGAGCAATCCTATTAAAGTTATTCAGTGAAATCCATTTATGGCTATGCCAGCCAATAATATCTGTGTTAGACATTGTCCAACTTCATAAGAGTGCCTGGCTCAATTTCCAACAGCAGCTGGTAATCAAGCCTAAGCACTAGTGAATCATGTGGAAAATCTGTTCCAAAGAAGATAAGTAGAGTAGCACATGGTAGGAATGCATCATGGATCACCACTTATCAAATAATATTAAAGATGGGAAATGATCTGTTGTCTTATTGAGAATATTTGCATCAAAGATTATGCCAACAGAGAAATTTAATGGCTCTCTTTCTTTCCTTGAGTAGGATTTCTTTTTTGCTCCAGCGGTAAACTTTTCTGTGGAGTGCCTCATTAATGTTATTGTCACTGACTTTGTCCACCTGTTCCATTGCTTTTGTGAAATCTTACTACAACAAAAGGAAAACAATGCCTTGTTGTATTTTATTCTGAAGCATTTTGATCCTTGGAGCAAAGTGTACACTTACAATTTCAGAACTAGGAATCACTGTACATTAACTGAATGGATAATTATTATGGATTATTCTCTGTATTCCCATTCCAATAAAAGGTCACTCATAATTATGCACCATTGATCTCAAACATTGGTCACCAAACCTCTTCTTGTACTTTCCTAATAATGGACTCCTCTCTATAATGATCATCTATCTATCCCAAAAATGCAAAACCTCATAGAATCCCCACCTCTCTCTCTGTAACTCCTTACATGAAAGACAACAAAAGCACTGTGAAGCCCTAACAAGAGAACCTACATGCTATCAATCTATTTAATTGGAGGGGTGGGGGGGGGGGGGGGGAAGGGAAAGCGTGAAATAATCAGCAGTGTGAACTAGTTTCAACAGTGTTTTATTTGTTCATGATATTTCAATGGGAAGCCAGATAGTCTAAATAAGCTTCTTCTTTTTTCTTCAAAAGCTCAGTAAATTATTTTCATCTTATGGAAAGTTTTTTCACTCTTAAGGGACAACATGTTATAGAGTCCAACTCAAAAGACTTTCTATTCCAGTTGATTGAACAGAGTGGTACTAATACAATGCCCAGCATTGTAAATGTGTATTACCAATATGTTAACTTGATCTCAATTAAATTACTGCACATATTAATTTATCAACTAAAATCTATATGAGTACTGGGAGGGCCTTCTACTCCGTAACAGTTCAGTTAATTTCTCAGTTTTGATCCTTCGTAAGTGGTGCAAAGTTTTCTGACTCTGAAAAGTTTGAATGAAGTCCTCAACGTTCATTTCTCCATCCAAGAATTTGTCGGCTGTTTTCTAAAAATAAATAGAAACAAAGCAATACAAAATGTGAAAAAGTCAAAGGAGTTGTCAGTTACTAACAATGCATATTATAAAGCCCGGCCCGCAGGGTCAAGAGGGCAACCCTGGATTCTGCCTGTATGTACAGTATTCAAACACAAGAATGGTAAAAAGGAAAGAAATAATTGATTTTATTACCAACACTTGGCTATCAGGAGTTGTAAAAAAAGTCTGCAAGTAGGTATCAGAAGATGCAGACACTGCACATGTTTTGCAGTACATGAAGTACACAATTTTGGGTAAAGAGAATTTTCAAAGTGCAGATTGAAGGCGGTTGTACAAAGGCCTTGCTGGGTTAAAATTCTGACAACATGGCCTTGAAACAGTGACTAGATGAAAAGGTTACAAGTGATTTAATGATGGCTTAAATATTGACAGGGACATTGCCTACTCCTCAAAATCAAAAGGACCTTATTTAAAATTCAGACCAGGGAGAGAAGTATCCCACTAAGAGGGCCTCTGTACAGTGTAGAACTTTCCCGAACAGACACCCAACTTTAAGGAAAAAGGTTGTGCTCATGGCTCATCATTCCACATCCATTTACTGACGAAATCAACCTTGCTGTTTTCTTATCATACCTAAGAAACCACACGCTGATAAGACACAACCCTTCAAAAATTATGCAACAACAAGAATATTTCTAACCTCTGCTTCCTCTTCAGCCTGTGCAGTGGAAGTTTGTAGAAGTGCTAATGTTGTATCAGGAGAATACTGGGTTGAAAATGCTTCTGAAAGACAGGTGAGATTATTGCTGAGTTTAGTGGCAATGACGTTGGTCCTTAATGCCACCACTTAAATCACAAGACTAAGTAAGAATGTTAATGACATACATGCATAGCTATTGGGAGCTTAAAAAGCCCTTTCTTTCAAAAGTAAATGTAATATTGAAGTGGTGTATTTAACAAGGTCCTATTCTGATCTAACATCAATGAACTCTTGCTTGATTCACAGGCATTATGTTACAGGTATAATCAATTCTTAAGTTAAACCAATAATAATGAAGGCAATCATAAAACATAAATAATTTTTTTTTAACCGTGTGGACACTCAAACCAGGAAACTTGAGAAGATTGTCGAATCACAATGTTTTCTGAAAACAAAAGTTTCAAATGGACCCATAACATCCATAAATCTGAGGACTGTTTCCTGAGATAGTTGCATAGTTGAACCTTGAATTTTAATTCCCTGCTAGCAGAGGTCTCTCACGACGAGGCAAAAATGAGAGATTTTTGCCTCGTCGTGAGAGACCTCTGCTAGCAGGGAAGAATTTTATTGGTCCATTTGCAAGAAAAAATCTTGAGAATCTTTTGTTTTCAGAAAATGTTGTGATTGGACAATCTTCTTCGTGTCCTAGCTGGAGTGTCCGCACTGTAATAATGGATACAGGCAAGTGAATAAAATATTGGACAAGATTATTTACCAAGTTTTGTCCTGTTCTTCTCAAATTCTGCTTGTATCAAAGCTTTGTTCTGATGAGCATCAATAAGCAGCTGTTTGTTCCTCTCCAGCTTGGGTTTCTGTGACAGGTTATGCTCAGCAAGACTTTTGTTACTGGCCATTAATATGTCCCGATATCCTGCTATCTTTTGTACCTGTATTCACAAGGTTTAGGATTATCATTATAGTATAGTAAAACAATGTCAAATTTTGATAATCAAGTACAAACGTTATGAGAATTAATAAAATTAAGACTAAAGGAAATATTCCAGTTTGGAGAGTTTGTATGGTGGTCTTAGGGCTTAAAGGGTTAAGAATCTATGACAGTAATCATTCTTACATGTATACCAAATTTTATCTATTGTGAAGAAATTGCACGATTTGCTATATAATGTGACCCAGAAATTCCAAATGTTATTTTGCACTCTATCAGACTTGGCCTTGTCATCTTGAACTACCTGGTCCATATATGTAACTGATGTGACAGGAGATTACATTTACCAGACTGAACCAGAATATATCCCTGGGATTCCAGGCTCATGAGAAGGGTGAAAGGTGAGTAACCCTTCCTCTCAGACTTCTCCCTTGCACATGAACTTGAGCCCAAATTCTGTTCCCATTCCCTTAAGAATGCCTGCCTCACAGGCTACCACCCAGCCAACACCCATTTACAAGATAAGACTAAAGTATTTTGCTGATTTTGATTTTGTATAACCTGTCCCCACTGCATGTACAGGTAGGGTTACCTTTTTTTAGCTCATTCAGGACTGTCCTCTAACAGTGCCAGGTGACTTCACTTTGAATGACAAAGAAGTCTTAACACTGCATAAAAGTCACAGACTGAGCAACCTAGGTCTAACAGGTTGAGAGCATTAATTTTGGCTCCCTGCAATATTTTTACCTGCACACCCGTACGAAACCAACAGATCTGCAGCAGATCTGCAACAGATCTGTTTTACGAAAAACAGACTAGCTACAGACCATTTTATCGTCTGCAAAGTCTGTTTTCAGTCTGTAGCAGACGCATTGCCTTCATCGTCTGCAAAGATGTTTTCCTGCAGACGAGAAACAGATAAAAAACAGATCTGCACATGATCTGTGAAGTCTGCAGAGTCTGTAAGCCGTCGTAATTAATTTTGCGCGCATGTTTATCAATTCGAAACAGGCAACTAATGTCTCTCCGGTCGGGTCCATCCGCTGCTTTGTTGATAAATTTAAACATAAGCTTCATCCAATTATTATAAAAAGCGTTGGAAAATTACCTTGCTTTCATTTTATTTTATTCACTCTCAAGACTTATGTAGCTTTTCAAAGTACATTCATGAATGCTGCCGGTAAATCAGTTTCTTTTAAAAAACATGACTGAGTACTTACCAGTTTTACACAACAACATTAAACGAACGCCATGTGCCTCATCGTTCATTACAGTTAAACTTAACTCAAAATAACGTCTTACGGACATGGAGTTTTAAATTCATGTAAATTCAAAATAAATCTCAAAAATGTATTCTTTGGAGACCTTCCGTGACTGATACGCGATCGGGTAATTCCCTGGAGACATTCCAGAACTTAATCTAATTGGTCCGCACTTTACTAGAAGATCCTATTACTCATCTTCCTCGCGACCGTTTTTCTTCTTGAATGAAATATGCAATCGGTTTCTTGCTAACTAAGCAAGTTATTTGCGTTCAGTTTGGAGTCAAAAAGTTAAAAAAAGGTTTTTAGCTGTTTATAGAGCGAAGATGGAAAAAGTATTGGTTGAAAATCAACTGTGCCTCAAGCGACTCTCAATGAATGGGAAACAGACGACGCTTGCGTAGGAATTAACATTATGTTGCAAGAGTCTTGATCAAAAATTATTTGCTCAAGTTATGTATGTTCGTTTAGTCCATCACCCGGAACATAGCAAAAACTGAACCACAAATGAATTGCTCCATTCATAAAGAAATGCAACTCATCGTGGATCATGGAGGAAACGAAGAGGTGAGCGACTTGAACTTTTGGTTAATAGCGCTGCGTGTTACGAACCAAACCGTCGCGTAGGAACTGCATTCATGTGATTGAACAGTTGCGTTTCCTCTCTTATAGCTGCCGACAAAAATCCTTCTTTGTTATTGAGCTCGGTTATTTCAATGTCAGCATTTTGATGTGTTATTCATTGAAGAAATTTAAGCGAGTGACTGTGACTGTGTGTTTACAGGCCAGATTGTTGTGATTTAATTTTGTTTCTCATACCCGCGAGCTGGGACTTCTCAATGTTCTCTCGTTTTAATTTTGTTGTTTGCATTGTTTTATTACTAAAGTGAGAGGCATTCAGTTGTAGTTAACGGTTATCCTAAGCTTTTTCGGCGCAATTTGAGAGAATATTTTATGTATTTACGATAAAAATAAAAGGTGTTTGATTGGTGCAGTACGTCTGATATTGTGCTTACTATTTATACCTCCTTCGTCTGCAGAACGTCTGCACAAATTGCAGATCATTTCTGCAGACATTCTGCAGATATTTTGCAGATATTCTGCAGACATTCTGCAGACAATTCGCAGATAATCTGTAGGTGATCTGTAGACTATCTGCAGATCTGCTGCAGATGTTTCAACAGATCTGTAGCAGACTAAAAACAGATCTGCTCGTTTCCTACGGGCAGACCTCTTTGGTGTGAAAATGGTGATCTTCACCTTTTGGTTCAGCCTACATCCCCACATTCTGAACTTTTCCAACCACTACCCTTCTGACAATCATAGAGTGTTATAATCTTCCCTAGAGTCAGACCACAATGGAGCAGGATTGACACAGTGTAATTAACAACTTCTATGGTTCTTCAACGAGGCCGATACGCACAAACTTAGTACATATGCAAGCACGTGTACCAGAAAATATCGATCACTACTTTGACAATGCAGCCACGCTGGTGGACAAAACAATAAGACGTTTTTCCCAGGATTTTTAATGAAAAAAGTTGCCACAGAGGGAAACACTTTTCTTCTTTTCCACCAGGTGCCAGTTGTTCGAAAAGGTGGATAGCGCTATCCACTCGATAAATCACTATCCACTGGCTATTACAATTGGTTTCCCTACTACATATCTAATGGATACCGATTTCTCCGCTGGATATACCCAGCTTTTGAACATCTGGGGCCAGCATGGCTGCCATGATGTCAGCTGAAAACCAACAAATTATTGAAGTGTTGGAAGTACCATGATTAGACTTCAAACTTATTATGCACTAAATATTATAAAATTTTTGGAATGGATTTTCGCAAGCCCCCTCAGATCCATTCATCCCAAAGAAACATTAATTTATAATTTATTAGTATTCACAGTTTAATAGTCACTACTGCAACTACAGTACTGTAACTGACTTAACAGCTCATCCTGCAGCTCCAAAAGTTACATATATGTTTCAGCTCACCTTGTACAATTCAATCCTGATGAAAAAAACTTGCCTATAGAAAGTTCATCCGGTAATAACATACAATCAAATACGTATATAGATTTTTAAGTTCACCACATCGTTGACATCAATAACCTTGTGTGTGAATTATGAAAAAAAGCATGTGATTTCGATTTCTAACAATGTCAAAGAAGAAAGAAGGCGAGCACTGAAAAACTTACCTCATCGTTATCTGATATGATAACATTTAGCTGCTCCTCGTTATCCAAAAGATCTTTTAATTCTCCTTTGTCGACATGCTGCAGCAAACTCATAATGCCTTGAATGGCGTTCATCTCGTTCAAACGAGGAACGTTGACAAGTGTTGGTGCCCCATAACTCGACATGATCGCTTGGGGATGAAAACAAATCCAGGAAAAAAATTGCCGACGGTTAAGGCGCTCTGTAATACCAAATATTTGAAATTGCTGGTTTTGGTAAACTTTGTAATGGTCTGTAACAGGGTCTGTAATGTTTGTATGAAACGCGATAGCGTCACGGTTAATTCCAGAATGCCATGTAGCCTCGCCGTAAGCCAAAAATTCACTCACTCTCCCCTCCTTCGGAGAAAGACTGGTGAGCGACCACATTCAAATCAGTTAGAATTCCGGATAGCTAGCTGTGTGCCGGCAAACTAAGAATTAAATGGTACCAAGCAAGTCTTCTTTGATCTCTTTCCTAATACTCTAAGTAAAGTTCAAGCTATTAAAAACAAAAAACAGATGATTTATTTTTCGTGTAGCTGGCAGTCTGCTACACAGCCGTTTTTAGTGTCGTCACGCAACGCTCTGGGGAGGAGCGTTGCGTGACGACACTAAAAACGGCTGTGTAGCAGACTAGGCATTTACGCACTTGAATATTAGCTAGTAAAAGAATGGTATCCTATCCAAGGATCACTAAAACAACGCCAGCAAGGGCAAAAACTACACCCACATTTTAAAGATGGAGACCCTCAAAAACCATTATGGAGAGGACTCTCTAGCCCCATATGGGAGTCTTCCCCGGGCTTACAACCCAAAGCTAGCGGATAAGAGAAATTGTGAGCTTTTTTCAACTACAACCTGCCGTCTGTTAAACTCCCTCGAAACCGTCATTTGAACTATCTTGGGCATACAGATCTCGCCTCTCTCCATTTCTGACTTCACTGAAATAGAATAGCCGCCGTTTTTGCCTTGCCTCACGGCTTGGGTTTACGACTGAGTTGACATAGAGTAAATTTTCCACGATGCCAGATTCAAAAGTCTCGAGCTAACAGCTAGCGCTCAAAATATGCTCCGCTTTGGAATCAGCTTTTTATGGTTTAAAATTTACATTATCTATTCAGTTGATAATAATTGTATAAAATAAAGAGGGAGAATTCAAATTGTGAAAACCGACTAGCCCACAGTACAAGTCGAATGTATGTGTGTCTGAGAAACCAGCTAGGAAGTCTATTATCTTGATATAGGACCCAGGTTCCGTATTAACCTTGGAAACAGTTACAAAATGGCAATTTTCTTTTTGCAAATTACCAGTCCGCCGATCTGGCTCCCTAGCCTCAGACCAGGCTTTGCATCGAGGAAAAATGGAAAAAAATCGGCGAGCAAAGCGAGCCGAGCTCTTTTACCCTTCTCAGTCCTCCACTCATTTTTCTTCGCTCACTGATTTTTTTTTCGCGGAGCCTGGTCCAAGGCAATG
>OZ037785.1:28563803-28648803 GCA_964035525.1 Porites cylindrica
CCAACGCTTTCTAATCTACATATTTCGTTGACTGTGAAGGTACCTAACAATGCCTCGAAGCTTGCTCTCAAGATATACAATAACATTTCCCTTCATTTACCTCTTGCTCAGTAAATGCGTTAATTTTGCTGTGACGACTACCACATTAGATCATCCAACAGCAAAACTTGCGTTTATTTTTGAGGAAATTCAAAAAGAAGATTTAGGGTCAACGTTTGATAATATTCTCAAGGAAGCCATCATTTTTTCGCCTCTTCGCTTGGAAGGAATTACAATCATATGGAAAGTAAAAGATACTCCTGATTTGACGTGGGCGAAAATCAACGAAAACATTATCTTGCGAAATGCAAGTGCGGTTTTAAGTTTTCTTCCCCCGTGGAAAAATCAGGTTCTTGTTAACGTATTGAGTACAACTGTTATTCCGGTAATTGGAATGGAAAGTCTTATAGAGGACATTTATAACAACAAGAAGGTAAGATATGAAAAATATTTTTTTAATAGTGAGACAAAAGGCACTTTATAGTGTAAAAAGGCAAGTCATATAGAAGGCAATATTTGAAAAAAATATCTGGAAATATAATAGAGCGTGTACTGTTTATTACATAACGTTTTCCAAGAAAAAAGTGTTGAATTGAAATTCAATTAAATTTTGTGAGGCGAACTGAAAGATACTTTCATTCCTGTATTTTCCCATGCACAATAGGTTTTTTAGATCCAACTATTTCTTATAGTTTCGATAGAAATCTGTCATACGTAAATTTTAACTTAATTCACCACTTTCACAGACCCTTTACACGTTTATTCAGAGACTTATTACAAAATTGGCGCTCGTCTCTCCCGTGGTGAAATAACAAAACAGAATGGTGTGAAAAAGTAAGTAAATTTGCATGAGAATTTGCTTCTTTTCAAGCTGTGAAAACAAAAAATAAACCATACCAAGAAAAACTGGTGTGTTAAGCTTCGATCATTCTTCCAGCATGCTTTTTAAACTGAAATGACTATCGGAGATATACAGTTTTAAGTTAGTTGGAGCTTTTTATTATTTCCGAACACAAAACTTTGTTTTAACTGATTTTTAACTGGACGTCTGGAATGAAGACATTAATAATTCCAGCGGGGGATTTATACAAAATCATAAGCTAACAATTTAAACCTCTTTCTCTTATCCCATGGCCCAATTCGGCGTTATTTCAATTTAGATCTAAATCGGAGAACATTTCATGATATTTACTCACAAATAAGATAATAACTGTCAAACAAGGTCCTTTCCTAGCCTCTTATAGATTAACATTTAGGTTTTGCCGCCTAAGTAATACAGAGTGAACCCGGGAATGAACCAAAGGGAAGCCGCCGGTAGAATTATAAACTTGTCCATTCCATATGACAAAATGACAAGTATTTCTTGAATTTTAAGTGTAATGGGTCTGTAATTAACAAGTCGGCACATTGACTGTACGCTTTAATGTCACCAAATAGCAAACAATGGTTAATCAAGTAATATGGAACAAGTAATGATGAGTGTATATTTAAGAAAAGGCAAACATATATTTTACCATTGACGGAGTTAATGTACACGGAAGATTTCGCTAAAGAAGCGTAAAAGGCGTAGCATTTCTGTACTCTAGCACAGTTCTAACTTCTAGGGGTATTTCAGCGAACCTCACAATTTTGTCATTCCTATTCAAAAGATGTAATCATTCTGTCACGGGCGCGGGACAAAGAAAAAATGTGAGTCCACGACAGGAATTGAACCTATGACCTTACGCACACCGGTCCCATGCCTTAACCACTGAGCTGCGAAGGACTCGTGGCAAGCTACAGCTGTAGGCCAAATACAAGATTCATTCCTATTGTTAGTTCGTCACTGATGTAATGAACTATGTTTTTTTTAAAAATTATAATTATTTTATTTTACCTTTTCACGTGAAAAGGTGATCGCAAAATGATGTTTTGTAAGTTACAATAGAATTGTATTGGTATATATTGTACAGCTGCTTGTATTCGAGTCGCCGGTATGGGGAGAAAGTGTGGCGCAGGTGAGGGCAATATCCCGCCAATATTTCCCGCAGTTAATCGTATCCGGGCCCACCATACGCGTGTTGTGTTGTTTGGTTGTTTTCGTCCTTGCTTCGAAAGGTTTATTGACCGGGTACTCCAGCTTTCTCCCACTCAACGAACTTCCACATTCTTGTTTTAACCGTGACACCGACTCGCTTGTTTACTAATCTTTTAAAGCGGAACTCCTCGTATTGCGGGTAAACAAGTCGCATTTTAGTTGCAAATTATGTGTAGTGAGTTACAATAGAATTGTATTGGTATTGTATTCAAATCGGCGGTATATGAAAGGATGGCGCAGTGGTGAGGGCAGTATCACGCCAATATTTCCCGCGGGTAATCGTATCCCGGAGAGGGCGCACACGTGTGTGGCACTGTTTGTTGTGTTTTACATTTTCTTCAGGCAGGAGTGTATAGCTAACTCCTAACATTGTCGTAACTCATGGAATGGGATAGATGTCTACACTAGCCTTTGGAACAAGAAACGATTGCCATTATTTTTAACTTGGACATTTCCACAAAACACCTCCTTCCCTAATCCCTCTCCTCCCCAGAAAAGAGCATGACAGTACCGAACGTGACTAAGGATCCAACTGGAATTTCCAAAACTGAATTATCGTCGTTCTACGTTCTGTTCTGCGGTTACCTTACTGGTACTAAATTTGGCGTTTTTCGCGATAGTAAAAAATATCGCGCAATTAAAGACCCGCAAAAATAAATCCTCGCGAAATTTAATAACCATATGGAAAATTCAAATCACTAGCAACAACATGTACAGGATATTTATCGACAAACACAATTCCTAACTGGTTTTACTGGTACGTAAGCTCCATTTTGTGAAGTAAGTTAGTTTGCAAAGATTTCACTCATTTCTTGTTCCAGTTTATCTAAAATATTAAAGTTTCAGACTTTTTTTAAATGAAGATGAGAAGCTTAAATCGCGAAATTTAATTTTTGGTGTTTTAAATACTGTTAAATCACAGTAATAGTCTTTTTCGTAAAACTTGCAAAGCAAATTAAGTTTCATTTTTATGTTGGATATTGCATTTAAAGCCTTTCTAACTAACCAAATGAATATGGAATTCATGTAAGGAAGGACTTTTCATAAGCAAGGAGAGAAGTTGAGCTTTTTCCTTCCTGGGGGACCCTGGGAGGGCATTGTTTCTACAGCTCCTGCATAGGCTATAACAATATCACCGAATACTGACTGTTTTTAAATAATCAATCGGCGTAGATATAGGACCAATAACTCCACGCAATGATTTTGTGTTTGTTCCAAATCTGACTTCCAAATCTGTTCGCGCGGCCAGAAGACCTGAAATGACCCGTCCCCTCCCCGCAAAAATCGGCTCCATAGAAGGGACATTAGGACACACAAAGCCTTCTGGGAGATCCGCCTGCCATTTTTTTCCTTTGGTTTATACCCGGAGTAGTCAATCGATAAAAATCGGTGTCGATTTATCACTCGATAAATCGATAAAAATCGGTAAATCTCATTTGATTGATATCGATTGTATCGATCAATCGGCAGAGACCTATGACACACTCGTTTCGTTTATCGATTTATCTAGATTTTACCGATTCCATCGATTTATATCGGAAGATACATCTGTTCTTCTGTTCATTCAAAAATGAAAACTGCTATGCAAACAGTGAATTTGTTGACAATTGAGTTGCAATTGAGAGTCAAACGATCAAACAATATTATTACTTTAAAAAAAATTTAAAAAATCTTTTATTTTCTTTAAAACCCGCTTTAAAGTCTTCTTCTGATGGCCGATATTGGCCAGGTTTTTAGGCGCCCAGTTTTTTCACGATTTAGATTTGCCACCCTTTCAAAGTAACATCAGTTCCACGCGGTAGTTACTTCCCGGAATAGCTAGTAGATAAAAATCGTTAGCGATCAAGTAATTTTATCGATTAATAACGGAAAAAGGTGAAAAGCTATCTAGGGAAATCTTTTAGGCTAAATTTCAGGCATCCCTTCGACTCTTGAGAATCTCTGAAATTCAGCTGGGAAATCTCGTGGTACTTGCCAGCGAGAACTGCGATTGTAATTAAACCGAACCGCTTTTATTATTATGTACGAAAGGATCACGGTTTTAGAGAGAATCTTGTGTGTGTAATAGTTTCCACATTTCTTATTTTCATGTTTGTTGATCAGTTGTTACTCGCAGATGTGTTTTCTCAGCTGTACTATTTAACTTAATATGCCAAAAAACAACAATGTCGGACTTACCGTTATAAATCGTTAAAATCATGAAAAATCGATAATATCAATTTGACACAGTAATCTAGTTTAACGATTTTCACCGATTTCCGTTATCAATCGATAAAAATCACTTGATTGCTATCGATTTTTATCGATTGACTACTCCGGGGTTTATAGCAACTAATAACATCAGCTGAAGCAGCCAGATTGTTTCTTTCACTAAAATTACATGAAGAACAACTTAATTCCACCTTAACTGTCTAATATAAAATAAGATAGATAAACAGAACTGGGATGCTTTGAACTTGATTCATTTGCTTCATAAACTACATCCATATCCACTACACCATCGAAATCCCAGCCAAATCCCGCAATTTTTAAAATATACATGTACGTATGCCGTATTCCATTGCAATATTTGCAAGCTAACCTTGTCTTTTTTCGACACAGATGTTCAGGATGTTTGATTGGGCATCGCCCTCATAGGAATAACAAGTCACATTTTTTAACTTTAAACTTGACAGAGATTCTTTAGCAATTTCGTTTCGTAACTATAAAATTCTTCCGTTCCGGATTTTTGCTGAATACTTTTTAAAATCTTGATTTTATATGTTATAATTTTGAAGGATGGCGTGATGTACCTATCAATGCTCCCAACGGAGGCTTTGCAAGCTAGTGTGCTCAAAGACCTGATGGTGGAGTTTGAGGATAGTCGTTTCGCTTGCATCACGACCGAATCATCGCGTGACGACTCGTTATTCTCCCACTTGTCTGGCTACCTAACTGACAAGTATGGACAACAAGCGACCTGGCCTCGGTGCATTATTCTTAACCAAGAAACACTTCTGGAACAACTCAGTGCAGGTCTTACCGCCATAAGCGCTTATGGATTGCGGACGATTCTTGTTCACTGTACGAGTGATGAGAGTGAGGCAATAATGAAGATTTTTAAGCTACTCAGTTTTGAAGGATTGAGAGAATTCGTGTGGATATTTACCGATAAAGCCATTGGCTGGAAAGCGGATGACTTTCCAGAGAGTTCGTTTGGAGTGAAGAAAGCTCCGACGATTGGGAACGACAGTATTTTGGCGCTATCCAAAGGATTGTTAAATGACTCGGTGAAGCTGTTTGTCAAGAGCTTGGAGCGCTCTGTTGGCGGACTATCATACAGTTCAATGTTACAATGTCTACAAGGGGACCTTTTTAGCTCCTATAAAAGAACGCTTTACAGGTAAATTGTAATTATATAAGTGTAACGGCTATTTACTGGCATAAGCACGATGCCACGAGTAAAGGTCATCAGTGTACGGACACGGCACCCAATGGAAAATCTACAGCGAGGCAAAAAGACCAACGGTCCCATCCGCGGCCCTTTGCTGACAGTGAAGGTCTGGCAGAGTAAGTGTTAGAGCATTAGAGATGCGCAACAATAATGTAGCTATAGTTTAATGGAAAATAGCCTGCGGGCGAGCTCTCCGCGCGAGAACGCGCGAACGAGTGGCGAAGCCGCGAGGGGCCCCCGCTTTCGAGTCTCCTCTCGCGTGCCTCTCGCGCGTCTACTTTTTACGATATCCCCCAAATGGAGAGCTTACTCGCAGGCTAAACGGAAAAGCTCGAGATTATATTTATCCCGGAGTGTACCAGAGACCATCCGGATGTAGAATCTTTGCTGGTATAAAGTCTGTTTTTGATGGCTTAAAACATTTTTTTTTAGGGAAATGGTAAGCAGTAGTTTTCTTGGCCAAACAGGAGCCGTCCGATTCAACCCAAATGGTGAACGCTCATCCTTCAAATTTTCGATTGTGAAAGTCATGCGAAAGCCGGAAGGGGGACTTTACTGGAACATCGTGGGACATGTTGAACCTGAAGCATCCCAAGACAATGCATATGGCCCCAGTATGTTTGAGCCCTTTTTACCTAGGGACCTACCCAGACCGCGTCATTTGAGAATAGTATCTATTGATCAGGATCCATTTACGGCGTTTCACGACATGGACTACAGCACAAGACTAGGCACAAATTGTCCAGCCAATACAGTTCCTTGTTCAAAGTTTGATGCGAATGATAACAATCCCTCAGGAACACAGGCAGGGAATAATATATCGCTATGGAACACCCGTTGTTGTTATGGTGTCATGATTGACATTTTAATCAAGCTTCAAGAAATCGAAAAGTTTACATTCGATTTATATTTAGTCGCAGATGGAAAATATGGATCATTGGACCCGGTCACTAAACAAATGAATGGAATGATCGGCGATGTTTACCGAGGATTTGCCGATCTAGCGCTCGGAATGATAACGGCTACCGAGAAGCGTTCGCAATACGTTGACTTCACGACACCGTTCATGGACACCGCGTTGATGTTTCTGGTCAAGATAAATAAATCAAAAAATAAAAATTTTTGGGAATTCATCAGCGACATGAGACTGATGAAATCTTTTAGCACGTTGCTGTGGTTGATGTGTTTAGCAGCGTTTTTAACTGTTGTTGTGTCTGTATATGTGATAGAAAAGCTGTATTATTATAGACAGCACAAAAGCGCCTATCTTCTGCCTTTTGAATTTATTATGTACGTTTATGGCAATGTGTTTCATGTACCACTCACAAAAATTGAGGCCCAGACTTACTCAGTTCCGTTTGTGATGGTTGTTGCGAACTTTGCGGGTCTGGTGTTAATAAGCTCGTATACTGCAAATTTACTTGCTTCTCTTATCACCCTGGATGAAACTGTCATTGTTACTGGGATAGCAGATCCAAAGGTAAGTGCAGTAACGCGGCTTTAATGTAATATGCCAAAATAAGAAGGAGTCGTGTTTCGCCCCATGTAAGGGAGTCCGGATTCCGTAATCCAGCAACTTTTTGAGTTGAAGAATTCGGAATCCTGGGCTTTGGAATCCGGAATACAGTTTAAGAAATCCGGAATCCCACAAACGATTGGAATCCAGAATCCAAGTTCTGCTGACAAAGAATTCAGAATCCAGTACCTGTAAGCCGGAATCAACGGTGTGGAATCTAGAATCCATGACTGTCTTCGATTCCCTGGCGCGACATGTTTCAGCTGATATCCAAACCATGAAAAACAAGATGAGTTTAATATTAAGGTTGATATCGAATGGAAAACATTTTCAAGTGGATCAATAACCACGGGTTAACGTCCATTGTGCCCCAAAGTACAAGATAAAACAAGTATTCCAAAATGTTATATAACAAGTATTAAAGAATCCCATGCAACTGAACACAGGCAAACCAGTTCATGATTGTTTTTAATGTAACTGAGTCGAAACTTGGGGGATTTTATTTTACGATGACGAGGAACTTGCTTTCAAACCGCCGTCGAAAAAGCCTCTTACTATGTTTGTTTGTGTTTTTTTCCATGAAGTTTAAAAATGGTTTTCGTAGATCGGATGAGGAGACGAAGAGCGACACAAAGATAAAATGCACCAGAGATATGAAAATGAACACATTTTGTTATGGGTAAATGATACTATATGTGACATTTGCAGTTAATGGAGGAAAATTTAGCCGATTGCAAACTATAGAAAGCATGTTGCAAAGAAGTCCTTGCGGGTCTGGAAGCTACAATAGGCCAGAAAAACGTGACGCTGCCTAATAAGTTGCCTTTCAGCAGAATTGCGCGCGTATGAGAAGCAGATGGGATGATGGTAACGAAAATTTAGGAGACTATCAGCTCTATTTCTTGCATTTTTCCTTCCGTCATTCACCACGTTCGTCCCCTAAGAAACAAACAATAATGACAACTGTGGTAACCTGAGAAAACAGCCGACATTTCGCGACGTCATCATGGGTTTCCCCGTCAAATGACGTGTGAGAAACGAACGCAGATATTCCATACTGACGACGTCTCACTACTCATATCTGGGTAATACTTGTGATTGGTCGCGCCGCGAGAGAAATGTTCTTCAACCAATCAGAAGTACTACCCAAATCTGGATAGTGACGCGTAGTTAGGATGGAATTTCTACTCTCGTTCCTCGGAAGTCATTTCGCGGGGGAGGGGGGGGAGGGAGGACCAGTGGTGGCGTCGCGTAATCCATCAGCTGTTTTCTCACTGTGGAAGAAGTAGAGCATACACTCAACTCTCTCTAAGAAGGACACCTTCGGGAACGGCCTTGACTTACAGAGGTGTCGGGCTTATAGAGAGTAGGAATAATGTGACTCCTACAGTAATATTGTAAAGCTGAACCTTTTCGCAATGAATACACGTCTGTTGAACTTGTGCAAAACAGTAAAATGACTGAAAGACTGCAGGGACCAACACCAGCTGGTGTTCGTCTTAGAGAGGTGTCCGTTAAGAGAGAGTTGACTGTAGCTGAAAACCGGTTTTCACCCCCGAAGATCCACAGGCAACGGAAAGACGAATGCTTAAACATATTGATAACCTTCACATAATGATCAACAATAACTGCGTGTTTTTGTGCATCTCAGTTAGTAGACCCACCAGAAGGATTCACTTTTGGAACCATAAAGGACACGAGCACCGAGGACTTCTTTAAAAAAAGCAAGAGTGAAAGGCTGAGAAAAATCTACGAAAATATGAAAGAATACAACGTGGAGAATTTTGCTGAAGCAGTGAAAAAAGTTAGAACAGGGTATGTTTAACTGATGCATAACGCCACGAAACCATAGTTATTTAAGACACTTTTACGTATCGTTCAATAACAAGTTTGACCATGATATTATAGAAACCTTGTTTCCAAAAGGTAAATAACCATTTTCCAGGTGATAAGTCTGGCCTTATAAACTACTTATTAACTTCGTCTGTTCGGTCATTACAGGGAAACTGATCTCAGACTGAGGCCTTGATGTATTGACCGAGCGATAGGGAGGTCAATACATTGAGGCCGAGAAAAAAAAGGAAAATAAATAGATAAGGAAAAAGAAAAAAGCTACACTAATTTAAGTTCCAAAACGAGTCGTATTATAGAGGTTATGGTACTTGCAGTTTGCTGACTAGGACCCTCTCACATTTTTGATGTTGTCTTTTAACCTGAAAAGATCACTTGTTGAAAAAGAAAATAATCAAATAAATTGCCCTCACTGGCCTAATCATTGAACAACATCATATCTTTTTTCTTTTCCAGCGAACTAACAGTCTTCATCTCCGAACTAGGCGCCGGTGATGAAGATCCAAACTGCGAAATAAAACAAGATGGACTGCCTTTCGAGCTGGGCGGATTGGCTTTCGCGTTAACGAAAAACTCTTCCTGGAATCATCCTCTATCTCATGCAATCCACAAACTAAAAGCGGAACACATTATCACTGAGATATTTGGCAGATGGACACCGTCAAGATGTGAAAATTCTCAGCAAACTGTTGTCGCGCATAAGATGGGCCTTGACGAGTTTGGAGGGTTTTTGTTCAACACGGCAATGATAAGCTTGGGATGTTTCTTTATCCTTTTGGCCGAAATAATTGTTTATCACAGAATAACCAGAAATAGGAAGAGCTTTAGCCCGCAGCAAAACGGAGTTGCGATGAATTCATTCAGACTGCCCGAAAGCACGTCGATGATTAGTATATTAAACACTGATACAAGTGCAACTGTAAAACCTAAAACTATTACTGATCAACACCAACCACCATAACTTTAGTCATCTGGCCAAAAAATCAGTGCTACGAGATCAAAAGGACTGAACTCGTCATGATCTCTTAGTGAAGTGCTAAGCGGGAAGGGAGACGCTAGTCTAAATGAATGTTTACAATGTTTGTCTTGCACCTGATTTGGAGAGAAAGCGACGCCGGCTTGATCTGACTGATCAGCGATCACTTAAGGTTAACCGCTAGGAATACGCATATAAAGGACTGCAAATACATTGTTGTAAATGTATTTTGAGGAGAAAATTTCAGTAATATAATGAAATGAATTCGAGTTAGAAATTTTGGTAACAAGTCGCAAGAGGCGGGTGACTCTTCTGCCCGTGACAACTTTTTTATGTTAACGGCGCCAAAGTGTATAGTTAATTATTGTAGACAAAAAGTGCAGCTCGAGCCAAGATCCTCCTAAATACCGCACCAGGACAAACATGAACACTAAAGAGAATTATGGTATTTTTCGGAAAGGTCTATTATGAAGAGAAAATGTGCAGCTCGCGCAAATAAACTCCTGAATAATAAGCTAAACCTGCAAATTTACGAGAAGTATTGCATTTTCGGTAAGGCCTATTATGTCAAACAAAACAGGGTTGGAAAAGATGACAACGTTTCAGCTCGACCAACAAATTAGATCGTTAGTCCTTTTAGGTTCGAACATTTTAGTAAATTTCATTAAATCAACAGTATTTGCAATATCGTAGACTTTCAACAGTGAAAGAAGCAAGCTTAGGTTTGAAGCACTTTGCTTGGTTTTAGCACTCTAAGGATTCTGGGAACTAGATTGTTAAAGCATGCGCATGATTGGATTGTTTTGCTCGTTACGCATCCTTGACTAGACTACTTCGGCCGACTTTGCTCTATCCTACGGTCATGTGCAGAGGAAAGGAGAAATAGGGTCTCGAACGCTCGCTAACCTCTAAAGAAAGAAAAAGGCGGCTATCATATTCTTTCATATTACATATCATTGGCGTGGCAGAATTACAATAACCGACTTTGATAGGTTAACCAGATCATAATGAAGCAACTAGCGTGTATTTCCACCTCGCTGGTAGATATGTGTACACTGGTTTGAGTTACACGTCTATAGCAAGGCTGAATGTTTTGCGACTTGTTCAGCTAGCATTCCAATCAAACTTGGACAATCGATCAAAATTAAAAAGAAAAATTGATTATTTAATGTTGATTTAATAAAATCGCCGCCAAACGACAGGTATGTACAAACTGTTCACTCACCCGTTAAACTGAATCGCGTCAGCTTGACAAAAAAGCCTTGACCATTGATATAAAGTCAGCAGGTATCCCAAACGAGCAACTTAACTATGAAACTGTGTCGTGTGTGTCGAGTTCGTGTGAGTAAATGAATAGATCTCTCTGTAACATCCAAGTACACAACAAGTGAAATCAAAAGAATTGTTCAGGTAATCAAGCACGGGATTAAACACCTGACTCAGCGAGAAATCAGTAATGAAGCTTTTGTGGACGATTTATTTCTCCGCTTGGCTCGCACTTGTTTATCTATTCACAGTGTCAGCTTTGCCAGGTAAGACAAAAGAGTTTGGTCTCTTGCCGGTAGTGTTAACTATGAAGTGTTATTAACTTTATTGAGCTCATACAACTGAAGGGAAAACTCAACCGTTGAACAATCTCTTTGAAGACCCTGAAATATTGAAACTACCGGAGTTCGTTAAGCACGTGTAACAACTGAACACTGGGGCGTTTTCACTTAAAGACTAGTGTTTCCTTTCTAAGAAAGTAGTAGCGAATAAAAAAGAGATCAATTGATTACGCAGGTGTTTTGTTTTCTTGTTTTGATTAAACATTTGTTGCCATTTTGAACAATAAGCAAAAGACAATCGCGGCGTATTTCAAATATTAGAACAACATTAAAATCACTAAGCACATTAAATATAACGGTTCATCAGCCACAAGAATTCCTATAATTAAATTATAGCAAAAATGAAGACTTCACAATAGCCCTTTTGGAAGAGGTAATGAGGCTATTGTTTTGTATTAGCGTACTTGTATATAATATTTCAGTTCTAAAAAAAACCTTTGTTATGTCTCAAGAGTTTGTAATTCATTCCTTAAGTGTGAAGTTTAACATAAGAGCTATCGAATAGTTCTTTTTTTATGGACGTATTTGTTTTTCATTGACCTGGAAATGTTTAGAATCCCCACCTTTGAATTTATTTGCGCCAGGGTTAAAACGCGAGGATGAATTTTGGGCGTTAACCAAGAAATGCTTGGTACACTCACGGCTCGAATTGTTTACTGTTTTGAACTACAAACTTGTAGACTTGTAACCTTTATTTTATTTCCCTGGAAATTAAAAATTTGAAAATTTTCAGCTATGAATTATACAGTGTCAGAGTTAAATTTCGTTACTCGAATAATTAATAAAAGTAACCACCGACTGGACTAAACGCGAGGGTAAGTTTTGGGCGCTATCCAAGCAATGCTTGGCCTAGACATTGCTCAAAAACCGTTAAAAGTTTTAAATAGTTTTTTTGCTTTTCGTTTGCGACTAGGCAAAAGGTGTAAGCAAACAGGCTTTTACAGCGTGAATGTCAACAAATGTGTTGCTTGAAACTGACGGTAATAGTCAAGTCGGTTAAGACAGTACAATAGAAATAAATCAAATTAAAACTATAAGATACAAAATGGAAATCTAATTAATGGCATAAATATGGTTGCGGTTTGAAAGAGTGAAATGACATCTGTTCATTTTTCCCTACATGCAAAAGTGGTAATAGTAAAATAATGTCATACAAAGAATTATTTCTATATACAGTTCAAATTAAAAAGTTAGTACAGTCAACAGCCCCGGTGCGGACAAATCACTTTTGTGGCAATGCTAGCGAAATCACAGACAGAAGTTAGATCGTGGCCACGGAATAACAAGCCTTCTCTTAGGAAGAACACAATTTATAATAATCGCTTTTCAGTTACCTCGCTGTTAGAAATTGCACCATTGTACTCGTTCGTTGATAAAAGTTATCACAGATATAACGCCACAATATTTTTGCAGGTTGTCGTTTTGTTTCACAGAACACTGTGTAAATAAAACGCGTGATCAGACGTGTTTTTAAAAGAATTAACTCTATCAAAAGAAACAGAAAACGAAACAAAAACTATAATTGAGATGTACCAGGAATCAGATTCGCTGTAAACATTTAAACTTTGCGTTTGGTCATGCAAAAGAGAAAAAAAAAGATACATTTTTCAATCATGTTTTACTTTTGTTTGGCGGACAAAAGATTCACATATTTTAATGCCCGTCTGTAAACCAAGAGCCAAATGGACGACTGCTGTGCTACAAATGGTATTTAAACCAGACGATTCGCAACGACGATTTTAGTGCAACATTAAACGCGCACGTTGAAGAGTTACTAGGAAGAATATAGGCGCCAGGGAGGTCATTAAACACGCTGCGGGCTTCTTGTTTCTGCTTAAAAATGAGCATGCACGCTTCGTTACCCAACAGTAATTTGCCTAAGTAGCAAAACCGTGATCACCGAAAACGGAAAACCAGTGAGACGATTCTTTATTAATTTCCTACTGATTAGCTAGGATCTTATCGAAACCGTACAGTGAGAAAGTTGGAAAATCTGCGTGCAGTTTCTGGAACGTTTTCACTTTCTTTTTTAAACAATAGTACAAGTAAAAACAGACAAAAACATTTTGAGGGGATGACCTGACTGGTTCTTTGCGCATGCCTGTCTGTCAATCACTTAGCACTAATAAGGAAAATCCAAGGCAACGAACATCAGATTGTCTTAAAAGAAGACTTTAAAAGATCGTATCACATTATTTCAAATGCGCTAATTGTAACACATGAGCGCGATGAAGGTGCTAGATTGCTGCTCGCCGCTCTGCATTTGGTAAATCAGTTAAACCCTGTTAACACGGACACTGAGGGGGGGGGGGGGGGGGGGGCATAGAAGTGTCCGTATTAACGGTGTGTCCGTATTAAGCGAGTTGAATTTAAAATGCAAGAGCTAGGGACAAGGAGAAATGTCCTTAATAACCTATCAGTATTAAGCCGGGTTGAATTTAGAGAAAAGGCGAGGGCTTTCCTTCCCGAGGGGCAGAGCAAACTGTCCGTGAGAACGAGGTGTCCGTATTAAGCGGGTTGAATTTAGAGAAAATGCGAGGGCTTTCTTTCCCGAAGGGCAAAGCAAACTGTCCGTGAGAACGAGGTGTCCGTATTAAGCGGGTTGAATTTAGAGAAAATGCGAGGGCTTTCTTTTCCGAAGGGCAAAGCAAACTGTCCAGAATAATGAGGTGTCCATATTACGCGGATGCAGGGGTCCGTAAAACGAGGTTTGACTGTATTTACGTTTAGATAACTTCCAGGAACCAACCATTCTTGAAAAAAAATAAGAAACCACTTGCATTATAAATACCCATTTGTGAGTGGAAATATCACAGTATTTTTTCCCTATAAAAACAAGCACTAAACCCTCTCAGCCTGCTTCGTTGTTCGCTTGATATGATTATACTCTTCATTCACAGACTTAAAGTACGAACTTCTTGGAAAAGCATAATAAACAGTACTACTGAAAAGGTCTGCTCGGTAGCTTTCATTTGAATGGTCACAGCCCAAACTTTTACTCACAGACTCGAAAGTTGCAATCATCTTGAGTATAGTAAAAGGGAAGCACAGTAAAGTTATGTGACCTCTCAGTTCATTTGAATGGTTACACTTGGGGATTTCACTTACAGTCTTAGATCAAAAATAAAGGTCTTGTTTTTCAATTCTTTTCAGCCAGCAGAAACTTTACAGTAGTGAAGTTGTTCCCATCTCCTGTTGAGAAAAAAGACCTCGGGGGTATCTCGATGCCGCCGGATACCGGAAAAGGTCTGATGGCCGACCAAAAATCAGCCTCCCTGGGTGAATATGCGGACGAGTTCCGCTTTCATAGGCCTGGGTTTGAGCACGTGCCTGGAAGTGTTTCACTGGAATCCGCTGCAGATCCGGGACTTTATCTACGATACAAGAATTACAAGTTTCATTTGGAAAAGGCGAATCCCTCGGGAGTTTTTGGTAAGGCCTGTTTCAAACGTCGTGCTACTGCCGTGCTAAGCTGGCTCGACTGTAGCTCGACTGCAGCACCACACTAGCACGACTTGGTTTCAGACGTCGCATTTAATTCAGTCGAATAGAACGGCTGTTGCCGAAAACAAAACACAAAAATAAAGAAACGGTTAGGCAAACTTTTAAATGTACTTTAATGTATTTCTAATTTATGAATTGAGTTCGGCACGGCAGCAGCGCGACGTTTGAAACCAAGTCGAACTACTGCCGTGTACCACGGCAAAGCTTGCCGTGCTACACGGCAGTAGCACGACTTGGTTTCAAACATCGCGCTACTGCCGTGCTAAAGTCGAATTTAATTGGATCAGTTTAGTTCGCCACGGCAGTAGCACGATGTTTGAAACGGGTCTAAGACACTTGGTGAAATACGGTGCGTTACGTAAACGACTGTTGCAGCTCTTTAAATTCACAAAAGCAGAATAATTTCGCTGAGATCGTGTTACGCTAAATTCTTTTTTCCAGCTTTCGACACCAGTTCGATTTTTCTCGACTTCTCTTCTTTTAGATCTAAGATAGATAATTTTTGAAAAGCTTTAATTTAGAGTAAATACCCAACAGCCTTAAAGCTGAATTACACATTTAAAAAAGTGAATTCCGTTCCTTAAAACAAAATAAACAAACAAAAAACAAAATCCTGACAAAATAAAATAAAAGTTATGTGAAAAACGGACGATTTGGGTCGACGCAGTAAAAAAGTCAAAGCAAAATTTCAGTTGGACAAGAAAGTGAAGCCGTTTTTTGCATCGTCTCATCAATAGACTAAGCACAGTCCTCTATTTTTCCGTGTGATCGTCGAGATCGAGCGCTTTGCGTTACAGGCGGCCATCTTGGTTCCAAATGCTAAGATGGCCGCCCGTACCGGTAAGCGCTCGATGATCTTACGATAAAATAGGGTCTTTGAACAGTCTATTTGATCAGTTAACGAAAGCGTATTTTCTAAGTGAATCAGGTTGATTTTGAAGGTCGCGTAATGGTCAGTAAAAGTTAGTACTAGGAACTGAATTATACTGACAAAATACCCGAATTTTCATTCCAGAGAAAGATTCGACATTCATCGAAAGAAAGACTCAAACTAAAGGAGCATCTGCTTACGAACTTTTTAATCATCCAGGCTGGTTCATGTGTCATGATACCAAAAGTGAATTTGGTCTCGTTGCGAAGAAGCTCGAAATAGGAAGCAATGAGTTTCTCGTAGGATGTTTATACATGGTTGTGGCACAAAATCCAACTCGCAAGAAGAGCTTTGTGGGTAAGACTATGAAAGAAGAAGACGCATCCTCAAGGCAAAGTATTCACAACATCACGGACATTATTTCTAACGACGTTTCTGTGAAAAATTTAGTGAAACAACTTGTTGTTGGAAATGGGACTGCAAACCCAGTTGATAAAACTATAGGACATGTTTTGAGCAAGAAAAATGGGACAGCTAAAAACGATCAAGCATCGTCTAAACCGCTATTAAATTCGACTTCGTTCGGAAACACCACCGCGACCAAAACTATGGATAAAGCGTTGGTAAATAAAACAGTCGTGAATTCTACGAAGAAAGCAACCCATTCTAACGCCAGTAAACCACTAAATGACCAGAAAACCTCGACAGACCCACTTGTAACAAACTTCACACAAAACACCCCAATGTCGAAGACAGGTTTTCAAAAAGAGACGAATGGTATGGCTGGTGCCCAAAAAGGAAAACAGCCGTTGAAAACGGAAGAGAAAAAAGGTCAGGATCCTTCCGCGGGACTTTCGCAAAGTACAAAAAATAATGGCAACAAAGACGTGGGGGCAAAACAAAAGAATCCAGTTTCTGGGTCTAAAGCAGAGGGATCAGTGGCAGACGATTTGCAAAACGCTTTACAGGGTGCTTTTATGGCTGCGAAACAACCAGCCCAGATGGAACTTAGTACAGCGCAGAATTCAAACCTTGGAAAATTAGAAGGTCCTGCGTTAACAAAGTTAAATCATCAGCAAAAGAGTGCAAGTGGTCAGCATCCACTGGCGCTAAATAAAAATGGACCAAAGCAGTTTGATCTTCATTTCGAATTTCCGACTGACAGTCCAAACCTTTCTGGTCCAGCTCAGTTGTCACTTCCTGGTCAACTGGCACAGATTACAGCCAAGGCCTTAGGACTTTTTCAAAACGTCGCACTGAAAAACGGTCGACAGGGAACACAACAAATGGGGCAGCACTACACAAAAGGGGCTGCTGGTTTACCTTTTTTACATAAACCACAACATCAACAAAGACCGCAACCTCAGGCATTTCGCCAGCCTTTGCCTTACCTAAATCAACAAATGCCCCTGCGAACAAAACCTATTAGTAATCACATCTCCCCTCAAGCAAGCCCTCTTGGCCCTAATTTCATAAATATGCCCGTACGTTCAGGAAGACCATTGCAACACCAGTTCGCAGTTAAAAGACCCGGAGTGCAGACACAATTTCCATACACACAATTTCCACTGCTGTACAGAGGTTACAATTATCAGCATCCCATAAGATCCGAGTGGCAGGGAATAGCCTCCGTTGGAAAGCAGAGCTTAGAAGGAAACAGAGTTCAGTATCAGCATAATGCACAGGGAATAGCGCAAAATTTCCCGCATAAAACCAGCGAAAACCTAGACAATGACAGTAAAGATTTAGATAAACAAGGTGAGAGAAACTACAAAAACAAGGTAAGGCAAAGGACGTTTCAAAACTTAAAGCTATTCGCAAATCGACGACATCTATTCTTTTGCACTCTAAATGATTACTTGTCCGACCAGGTCATAACAACAATTATTCTGTGGCCTAGTTTGTTCTTGTTCAATATAGGGAATCATTTTGTTTTGGCGTTTCAACACGATTTTTGTGTTTGTATGAGAATAAACAATTTTTGCTCCATTTTACATGGCAAGCGAAGGGAGCCGCGAGTTCCCTCGCGTGACTACTCGCGACTCCCCCAAACGCAGGCTACAATACAATACATTTATCATAACAATCACTGTTAGAAAGTTACCTTAAGAAAACTCTAGAAACGCAAAAATGTTCAAAGTTTATTTTTTGGTAAAAGGATTTACCCGTAGTGAGCAAAAAATTTGAATGATTTATGAAAATATTTCAATTTTCCATGAGGAGACCCACTTTACTTTGAGAGCTGTAAGAACAGGTTAAGTTAATTCTCTCCTCAGACAAATGCATCAGCCTTAAATTCATCAATAAAGTTCGCAAGCCTATCCAACTGGTGTCTAGCATGAAGCTGGGAGGCTACCTCATCACTGCAGAGACCTTTAAACTCAAGACTGTCTTTAAACACCCGCACAAGCACCATCACGTGATCTTCTACGCGCGTGACGCCGATGATAAAGACAACGAGGTGATGCTAAACAATAATAACGCAATCGCTGTCACGCCAGGAGGATGTGACCTGCCATTCAGGACTGTGTTGCTGTCACATCATGGACAGATATCAAACGACGGTGGGTAACAACGGAAGACTTGGAAACTGCACACCTTCCCCTCCCCTAACTTCCACAGTATTAAAGCTGGGTTAGGGGAGGGGTAGGTGTGGAGAGTTCCCAGAATCCCATACTGATTCTAACCCATGTGATAGGAGCTTAAGCAAACGACAACAGCGACGGCAACGAGAACGGCAAAAAAGTAATAGGTTTAGATTAGCAAAACAACAACTTTGTACGTGCATCACGCTTTTTTGTACATTTCTTTGCCGTCGTTGCACAACTACGACGTGAAACTTCCTAGTTTTACTTTTTATGGGGGACGTGAATGCAAGATATCGTCCTTTAGAAACAACTTCAGAAGAATTCCCCAACAAGAAACAAATTACACTAGAGTAATAAAGTTCCAAATGGCGCGAACTAAGATTAAAAAGTCAAAACGGGCCCTACGATGAACTTGCATCCCGTCCGAGTGGGAGTAGCAATACTTCTAGGCATGCTTCATGCTAAGGAAACCGGGATAAGCTCCGGTAAATTGTGCCTTTGGCTCGTGTGCGCCTTTACCTTTTTTCACCTTTAAAAAGTCACGTCAATTCTTTATGAAATCTACTGTCGCTCCCAGCCGAAGTGCGACACGAAATCGTCCTGTGAGATGGATTCCCAACGCGAAATTGTATTTCGTGGCACATTGGGATGTAATACGAATTAAAAATCGCATTCTAAGATAACTGACTGAACTCTTGGCAGAAATTGAACATCTTCGCGCAGCAGATGAGTACGAAGGATCAAGAGAAGCAGCAAGGAAAACTGTCAGAGGAGACGAGAACTTTTCACAATGGACCGCTTTTGGATTATGTGCGGCCACTTGTGGAAGGAGTATACAAACAAGAACACGCTACTGTATGCCAGGAAAGATCTGCAGTGGAAAGACTCTAGAGACAAGGACATGCATACAGACGCCATGCCCAGGTAAGATGTTTTCTGTTTGTTTGTTTGTCTTGTCTTGTCTTGTTTTGTTTGTTTGTTTGTCGGCAACGCGGAACGAGAAATCTATACATCACCTAAAATAAAATGTAGGAATTTCTACAGTCAAAGTCCGAGCGTTAGAGCGCCGAACTTGCAATTCGGAAGCCCCGAATTCAAGGCCTAGCCTTGTCCTTACCGCGTGCTGTGCTGAATTTGTTCTCGGTAGTCCCGAAATCATGCCCTCGGCCACGCTAGTAAATAACTACCTGGTTTGCCTCCGGCCAGTTGGGACTCTCAACCCTGTTAAGTTTGATGTCAACTATTTGTTTCAGAAATTTCCTAGGGCCACTAGCATGAGTGCTACAAATATTACCGAGGGTTATCATTATCACTATCGCTGAGGTGTCCGGCATACTTACGTCAGTGATAATCTTTTAAAACTTTCAGTAACACCATGTCTCAGCACGTACAGTGGAAAATGTTGTGCGCTTCCTTTTGTATACCGCGGAGCTGCGGTAAGCCGCTGTCTGGTTGACCCACAGACTCAACGTTCTTGGTGCGCAACAACGCCCAACTTTGACAAGGAGAAAAAATGGGGTTATTGTCAACCAACAGGTACGTAAGAAAGTCTACACTATCTGCTGGGTTCAAAATTTTATTCCTAGCACGCGACTTTGCAAACTAACGTTAGGAGCACCTAAATCTTGTAAGCATAATAAACCCTTCCACGGTTCTTTCCACTTTTGACATGGACCAGTTAGGGAAAATCTGTTGACACCACTGGCAAGAGCGTCTAAAATTTAGCAAAATTGTCAAGTTTGAAAGTGATATGTCTTAAGCGAGCAAAGATATAGCGCCTCAAAGTCGTGGAAATTTATAGACGTTTGTATAGTATGGTGGGGAGCAAGTTTGTGTTCCCCCCCCCCCCCCCCCATACCACCATACGAACATCTGTACAATTTCGCGACTTTAAGGAGCTATACCTCCGTTAATTTTTAACAAACCACTTTCAAACTTGGCAATTTTACTGATTTAAAGGCGCTTTTTCCAGTAGTGCTGACGGATTTTTTCTAATTAACCCATGTAAAAAGTAAAAACAACCGTGGCAGGGTAAATATTTTCCGGATGTTCAAAACACACAGCTACTAAGGCTTTTACCGTATGAACGAAACCCTCAGACAAAGGCACTGATAGCAGAGATGGTCAGGATTGTAAGTATGGAAGGAAAACAAACAAACAAACAAGCTAAACAAAAAGCCAATGAAATCTTGAAATTATACTGACAACAATGGGCCATTTGCACGATGGCGTCATTTTACTACTACGACCAGAATCCTTTTCGTCTTTCTTTTCATATTCAAATTTGGTAATCTCAGCAAGGTTTAAATAACAAAGGCCCTAATTTCCACTAGAAAGGGTGCCCCTGCTATTTAACCTGTGACGACAGCGCTCTAAATGCCTAAAACAGCTATTGTGCATGCTCTGCCATCAAATGATTTTAAAATCTCATTATTTCTTTTCCTTTTAGATCATCGTACACAGCACATTGCTCCAGTTATTAGGAGCTATCTTCCGCGGTCACCTGGTCAGCAGTCTCGGCCATTGATAAGTCAGTGCTCCGTGACCTGTGAACGATTTTGTATGAGTTGGTGCCCAAAGCATTGTTGCGTCATGGCTAAGCATCGATAAAGCACTTTATAGGCTTAGTAAATCAATGGCTAGCTTACGCACCTACGACAACGACGTCAGCGAAAACGTTGCTTAAAAAGAGAATTCGCGCTCTAACAAACATATCGTCAGTGATTATTTTGTTTTGTACTCCTCTCAGCAACGAGAGGAGTATGTGACCCGAGGGAATGTCTGAAATTCAGGCTACTCTTAAACGATGTGATAAAAATTGCCGGCTCCGAAACGAAATACTATGGTAATGCCTACAAGACGCAGATTTAGGATGCGGAAAGCTATATGATAGTGAAAGCATTATATTAACTGTCGCAATAAGAGGTTTCCAATTTGCCTTGTTTTAACCTTAAACATTACTTTTCTGGGTTTTTTTTGGCTCATTCTAACTTATCGAAAAAAGAAATATGCTCTGAACTAGCCAATAAGGAGCTGCTTGCAAGCGTCTGTTTAACTCGTTTGGAATGACCGCACGATTTCTCGAACAAACGTTTTTCTGAACTTTGTCCACTTTTTTACCTGATTTCCGTCATTTATTAACTGATCGGGTGAATCTACGTTGGTTTCAATCAGTGATGTTCAGTTTTAAAAAATAAGGGAGGGAAAGGAAACAAAGAAAAAGAATTTTATATGAAACTGAAATGAAAAGCATGACTTTTTAATAGCATGGGTACCTTGTAATAAATAGTATTTAAACTGAATGTGTTTTATATATCACAATAAAAAGGGAATTTTTGGAAAATTCTGTTGCTGGTCTTGAGATGTAGTTGCTACCAAAACTAGACCTATAATGTCGTGATTTTAGCGCTATTTAACAAGAAAATTCTCGATAAAGAGAATTTTGCAAGGTCTATCCTTATTATAAAGTTCAAATATATAATTACATGACAACTTTAACAACTCAGCATTTGCTCTATCTTTTTAATCTTGCCTTTGATACAATAAATCCTGAAAACCTTTATAACTACAGAAACTTCCTTTGGATGGGACTAGTACGCATTCACTACACTGCTCTCAAACTCAAATTGTTAATATTTAAAGACCTTTAAACGGCGTATTCTTGACTGAAAACTCCATCTTGACAAGACAAGCGAAAACTAAGAAAGAGCATATAGCTGTGGGGATGGGGAATAGAGAGCTGTGAACAGCTTCAGGACAAAACAAGGTGTCCACTTACATACACTTTCTTGGTTTTTCCCTGCCCTACACCACGCATGATTTGTACAGTGACTGTTGGCCAGCGGTCACCTCGACAACAGGCATGCGTACATCTTTAATCAACATCCCTCCAAACAAATATAATTACTTAAAATAAATCACAACCCAATCAACGATATGTATAAAGTGCCCTCATGCTAAAGGCAATATTGTCTGTTTGGACGTGAGCGCGCAAAATCCATACTAATATTGACATAGGTTTTCTGTAACTTATAAGAATTTTAAGAATTTGAAACTTATAAGAATTTCATGTTGTAACTTATAAGAATTTACTTTCCCAAGCATTCTTTCGGACAACAATTCTATACACCGTAACAGTTTTTTTTTTTTCTCGACATCTAAAACTATTTTTCCTTCCACTTGAGAAGGTGATGAAAGAAAGGCACAGAGGCAATTTTTTTTTTTCCAGACAAGTATTTATATTACCATGCAACTGGTAGAACATACGTACTAAGGTAATAAATTAACCGGTCGAGATAAATATATGGGCTTCACTATTAAAAAAATACCCACTTCATTTGATTTTACTGTGCAGATAACACATATTACTTATAAAGTCCATTGTAAATTCAGTTCTTTATTGTTATGGCCAAATTACGTGTTTAGTTGGCTAATCCTACATGTAGACAAAAGGAGTTTGCAACATGTGTTGCTCACATTTCAAAGGTGAAGTCGAATATAACGGAGACGGAAGAGGAGTACAGAATGTAGGCAGCTTGGCACGTACGTAGATATAAATCAGGCAATAACCAAGTCAAAAGTTACATAAATAGGCAGCTACTCGGCTCTTGGTAGCTAAGCAAGTAGCTGAGTAAATCGGTAAGTACAGTAGATGATCATCTTCACTTGTTGTCTCCTACTTACACCCGAGATGGGCCGAAGATTTTTTCAGTATGTTCATGGACGTGAGAGAAATGGGAGTTGCTGTCATAAGCTTGTGTTTTAATAAAAGATCGTCACATTTCTTAAATGACTAACTCCGGATGTCCTTCCATAACCAGTGCCAGGTCACAAGCAGAACTCTTAGCGCCGTACGCGTTGTTTCTGAGTTGCGTAAGGACTGGGGTCAAGTCTTGATGACACCACCTAAAGGTTTATAAAAATGTTTCTTTTAATTCTGCTTTGAACCATGCAGTCTTAACAAATTTACCGTTGACTTACAGTTTTATTATTATCCTACCTTTTGGCGGCTTCAATATCTCTTTCAGTGGCCTCTTTCCATGAAGCATGCTCGACAAATAACGACGCTGGAAGAAATAGCAATCAAATTTTAGGAGAAAACTAAATTCACTTGTTGAAGTATTTGAAACGGTTGGGAAATGTATCGTTTCGGTGTGTAAAACGGCCCCATAGGGCTAATAGATGCAGTTTATGACTGTGAAGGAGTCGAGAAAACGTTCTGGCTTTCAGTTTGAGATTTAATCATTCTTTAAAGACAATGCATCTTAGCAGTTAAAGGGGGTGCAAAGTTCTAAACTAGGTCTGTGGAAGGGGTACCATTTATCAATGGAACGAAAACGAAAGGGGTACATTTTTCTGACAAAAAATGGTATTAGAAGAGGGTAAGAGGTTGGACCTCGCGGCGGAGCCTCCCTGTTTGAAACTTTTTAAGTTATCAACCGGGGTGGGATGCTAGAAACTTGCGGAAACTTCGCTGCTGTCCCCTTACAGAGCGGTCCCCTAAACACAGTTTCGTTGTGCCAGAAATTATGGGGAAAATGTTTGAAACAAACTAACCCACTCGTCTACTTAACAAAGGGTGTACGCTTAATATGGGGTTGGTTTTGATATGAGTTTCATCGTCTACAGTGGCCTCTTGAATACAGCGATTGACCACCTCGATAATCTATCTTTACAGGGAAAAACTGGGGATTGTGAACAAACACTCTCATAGAGTGTAAATAAGAAATCGTAAAGCTTTCAGTGAAATGGTTACGGAGTATACACTCAGGGAACAAAGTGCGGGTGAAAATCGATACCCGAGAGAAAGGAGAATCATAGTTAGCTCCGTTTACTCGTAGCGTAAACAGATTAATCGTATAAGTGATGCAAAAACAACAACAACAACAACAAACTGGGGTAGTAAGACAGCATACCTATGTAGATCCTTCCCAAGCTAAAAGCCAGATCACGCGCTGGTAGCGAGTCAGAGAGCAGCTCGTGGTTTTTGGGAGACAGCAGACTGTTCATTGAAGACTGAACTTGTTCACATAAACTGTTCAGAGCAGGGCAGGATGAGGACGCCTTTGACAGCTTTTCAGAAACACAAGCGTGGAATGCCTTCAACACCTGTGAAGTCAAGAAGTCAAGGTAATCTAACTTTCAATCACTACATCTTGGAATGGGCAAACAGTCTCGTATACAGTTTATGCTGACTCGTGAGACACGTAAACAGTCGAGAAAACCGAGTACAATGACAGGACACGTTAAAACGCTAGTGGGCTGAATAGGACAAACACCCAGGATGTTGAAAGAGCAAAAAGTACTACCTTTGCTTTGCACACCCGCGGCTAGAACGTCAGGTGGAATGGTGTGAACGCTTAGAATGGCAGCTTTGTGACCGTATCGGGCATTGGGCGAGAAAGTCCGGTATCCGATGGAAAGTGCAAAAAAAAGAAAAAAACTAACAAACAAACAACAACAAAAAAAACGCGTGACTGGATAAGTAGATGGTTTCTTGCAAAGCTAAGGCAGTACTTTTGCCCTTTCAACACCCTGGGTGTCTGTCCTACTCTGCCCACTAGCGTTTTAACGTTTCCTATCATTAGAAAGGCACAAGAAATGCTCGTTGTTGAGATGAAATTAAGGGAGACCTTTAGATTTCCCTTAAGACTACGAGTACGAGATTTTCTCAGTGCTAAGTTGTGCTCACGGGTGAACCAGCGTCATTTTGGCGGGAAAACGAGGTAGCCGTCGTCATTCTACTACGCGTTTTAGCGAGAATGTCGTAATGGCGGACTCGGAGAAACAAGTTATCAAAAGTTTGAAGTTTTATCATGTTTTCATCGGGAGAGGGCTTAACCTCCTTCAATAAAGATAACAGTGATAACTTTTCTGGTGAAAAAAAAAATGCAATGAAACATTCCTTGGGGCCTATTCTTGACAATACGCGAAAAAACTTTATATCAAACCTCGTAATTGTAGCCGTTCTGGTCTTTGAATCTTTAGGTCTCTAATGTAAGTGGTAACAGCACTTTACCTGTCCTTCACTTTTGAACACGGATCTCAGTACATCTAATGACAGAACATTGGTTGTTCCTTCCCAGATAGGCAATACCTTAAAAATACAGTAAGTCAAATATAGTAACACTGAAAGAATTGCAGAACAACAGAGTTAAGCCCGCAGAACGGTATATAGACACTGTCTGCTATAACTTGCGTTACCTGTGCATCTCTCATTAGACCTGGTAAACCTGTGTCCTCTATGTACCCTTGGCCACCAAAACTCTCCAAGCCTTCTGAGGTCACCTGCATGGACTGGAAAATGACAAATGATAGGATCCTTGCTTAATGAACAATTCCCTACAAGAGTTTAGCCTGCGTGGCAGGCGTTAAAAAGGGAAGGGGAAATTTAGGCGCGCGAGAGTCCAATTAATTAACACTATTTTCACGATCAGATCAGCGGCGGATCCATGCGAGGGGACCGGGGGCCGCCCCCCCTTATTTCTAGACCAAACAAAGGTCCGAAAAAACTTTTTTTGAACCCCCCCCCCCCCCCTCCCTCTTATCTCAGGGTCTGGATGACCGGGCCCTCCCTCATCTGAAGGACTGGATCCACCACTGCGGATTGCGTGAAAAACGGAGAAAACAATAGCTTCCTTGCAGGCGTTCCCTATTTCCTCCTCTTCGAGTGTCTCGCGCGCTTTAGAGTGCGTTCCCAAATTCCCCCTTTCCCTTCCCGTTTTAACGCCTAACACGCAGGTTATAAAAGACTCTTAAAATGCTGAAAATATACCTGAATAAAGCAGAACCCTTGAGTATAATTTCAAGCGAACGGGGTTAATTGATTATTGTGAATACTGTATGAACTAACTGGTGCGGATATACGGCAGGGTGCAAAGAAAATCATTTTTACAGCTTGCCATTTGGGCAAGCTGAAGCTAGCATTTACTAGCCCAGACGTCATTTCAACTAGCCCCAAAAACTTTTTGTTCTTCTGTTATTCAAATTCCTCATAAAACATCACTTGCCCGTCGGGCAAGTTAAAAACAGAATTCACTAGCCCGATAGCAAAATCCACTAGCCCCGGGCTATCGGACAGTACTTTCTTTGCACGCTGTGCGGTGAAGAAAATCTAGGATGTTAAACACCATTTGGGTATAAGAACATGTTATACTCAAATATGTCATGTAAAATTTAAACTTAAATCGTTTAATTATAAACTTAAAGTGTATTAAACCGAATAGCTTCTCACAAAATTAACTCAGCTGTATAAAAAATGCTGCAGCAGTACTTCGCCATATACGACTCCTAACCACAAGGAGCTTATGTTGGGAACTACATTATAGAAAGTTTCCATGTAATCGCCAATGATAACTGAGGTTTCAGCAAGAGATTTAGGTACCTTCCGTGATCGTTGGACATTTTTCCGCTGGCAAACGATCTACGATATGACTCCACCCGAGACCCCGTCCACACGTATCGGGATCTTTTTATATTTTTTCTCCGTTTTATATCAGCCTTCCGTCCACACGTAAACGCAGGTTTTCGCAAACAGTCCCTAGAAGGGAGTTTTTTACGGAAACGCCGGCTTCTCGTTTTCGTGTGGACGGACCGGGGACGCAAACAAAGGTTTTTTTGATACGATGATGTCATACATCATACAGCACATGCCCTGATCATATTTCTACTGTTTTAGCGTTTTCGTATGGACGGGCGAAAACGATTCGCATACGCTACAAGTGGACGCGTAGTTTTCCGTGATTGGGAAACATGTTTCCGTTTCCAAAAATACCCGGATGCGTGTGGAAGAGTCGTGAGACATGTTTCTAGTGTGATGTTTGAACCTGACTCACCTGTTTTGCGGTGTACAGTTTTGCGATTGGTGTTAAGAGTCTCAAAAGATGCACCTCTTCATCTGAGGACACATTACACTCCTGTTTACCAAGCAGAAGGGAGACCTCCATAGTGAGTAGAAAGGCTGCACGGGTCTCCACCTGATCAAAACCAAAATTAAACTGTCAGTAAAATTAAGCCTGGCAGTAGGGCGTTTACCTTTCAACCCTCACCAGGAGGACTAAGCCTACGCGCACGTGTCACTATTTTGGACAAGTTGTGTAATAAGACAGTCTCGAATTATTTAAATTATTGAAATTCATACTTGGCTAAGAGGCTGAGGGGATTACAGCAAAAGAAAATTGCATCGTATTGCGATTCAGGAATCATTGTTTTATTCCCTTCATCCTCGAAGCCAAGAATGACCTTGAAAATTCGAAACCGGCTTACTGCAGTAAGGAAAATGGGCGCGCAAGGGTGAAAAATTGCCACACACTCGTGAGAAGCGATTTTCACACGCGTTCGCGAATTGCGCTAGCTGTACTATCCCTGAAGGAACTAAGGGACTGCTAGTAGTCTGGTGGTATGACCGGGACCTGCTCATACGCTTTCTCGCGCGGCACAGATAAGAGTTCCGCTAGTAAACTTGTGTACAAGGCAGCAAGTGAAACATGTTACCTCCATTCTAGCCAGTGTCTGCATATGAAGAGGATGGTTGACCAGTAATTTACCAAATACTGATCTTCTCACACAGTAATCCTGAGCCAGAGTCATTATCCTGAAATGAAAAGATTCGGCTGAACGTAATGAGGGGAAAAGACACAGCAAATGATTCAACAGATACCTAACAACAACAACGCCCGGAGACAAAGGAGAGTGTTTTTCTTTTTACCTTCTCATAATTCCAGCTGCAGATATACTGTTGTGAAAGCGCGTTACTGTTAACATGTCGGAGATGCAGGGCACTCCACGGCCTTCTTCAGACATCTAAAAAATATTCAGCAAAACAAGCAATTAGATGTAACAATTTTGAACGCAAGTTTTTTTAACAGATGAAATGGCTAATATAGGTGCTGAGGTTTAATTTTATCCTTGTTTTAAACTTTCATTTTGCATTGTTTTGGAAAATAAAACACAATCCAAGGATAAAATTGAGCCGCACAAAAATAATACGTTAGCCTGAGGAAAATGCCGACATCAAGTTCGTGACGCTACCAACTGAGGAAAAAACGCCCAAAAAAATTCATACTGATGACGTATCACAACCCACATCTGGCAATGGAATTTCTGCGTTCGTTTCTCAGACGTCATTTCGCGAGGAAACTAGTGGTGGCGTCGTGAAATGTCGGCTGTTTTCTCAAGCTACGTGCAGGTTGTCGCTACCCAGATATATTTAGGGCTACTGATTGGTCCTGCACGGGGGAAATTTGCTTCAGCCAATCAGAAGCACTACCCAGATCTGGGTAGTGACACGTCATCAGTATGGAATTTCTTCGCTCGTTTATCAGACGTCATTTCGCTGGGAAACCAGTGGTGGCGTCGTGAAATATCGGCTGTTTTCTAAGGCTACATATACGTCGAACTGGGCTCAGGGCGAGAAATTCCTTTGTATCCAAAAAAACAGGACTATACTAATAACCTTGGAACTTGATATACACCAAAATTGCCGTTTTGAAGCCGTGGCAAAAAAGCGACGAATAGTTAAATGTCGACAAATTCACATGTCAGCTAAAACGTGCTCTGAGTACTGAGGAAGGCGTGAACGAGATAACTGAACGGGAATATGACAAGGTGAGAGAAATGTGTGGATGGGGGTTATTAACAGACAGTTATTATTCCTGTAAAAATGAAATGATCAGCATGTCACGAGCGTGGAACAAAGAAAAAATCTGAGTCCCCGACAGGATTATTCCTTTCTTTTCTTTTCTTTTCTAACGGAAAAACGAGTTGTTTTCGTATTTACCTTGTGAGCAAGCGATCCGTGAAGAAGAAGTTCAGCAGTGGGCAGCTGTCTTGTACCCAGTTTATTTTTCAGTCTCTACAACATAAATGGACAATATTGGTGAGAAAAACATGGCTATGAGCTCTTCGATCACAGGCTTAAATGTTTATGCGTGAGCGCCTTTAAATTAGTACAATTGCTTTGTTTGAAAGTGATACCTCTATATATATAGCTTCGCAGAGTTGCGGAAAAGTACAGACGTTTGTGTAGTGGGGTGGGTGGGGGGGGGGGGGGGGGAAGAAGCAAGTTTGTGTCCCTGACTTTGAGAAGCTACATCTTCGTTTGGGGAGCTATTCTTCACTTTCAAACTTGGCAACTTTACAAATCTAAAGCCGCTCTTTCCAGCGAAATTGACGGATTTTCTTGTCCATGTCAAAGTTGAAAAAACCGTGGAAAGTTCTATTGAGCCTAAACACTACCTGAATTTCGATGTTATTCAGTGTTCCATCTTCATTTCGTGTCCGCATAAAAAACATGGTGAGGCCCTTGGTTCCCTGAAAAAACAAAAACACAGAAACCACGTTACTTTTGCTTTATTAATTGCCTATATGGCCGATTAATAAAGGTTTGAAAAACCTAAAGCTCGGTGATTTAAACAAAGTCTAACTTAAACCGCGGTTTAAGAAACCTTTGGACTTCCAGAGCTCTTCATCAGTGGGTTATTTTAAGAAGACAATTTGCTTCTCTAGTTATACGCTAAATGCTTTCATTAAACTGTTCACGATAAATGGTGTTTACATTAAAGCGTTCGGCAAACTGAAAATGGCTTAGAACAGGGGTTTTGTTAGACACTGGCTAAACTCTGTTTAAATAACTGGCCCTAAGAGTTAATCAAGAAAAAATGAAGATGGTGAAAGAGCAAAATATCTATCCCACGACAAGTTGATCTTTAACTGTTTGTACCTCTTCTCACGCCAAAAGAAAGCACATCTCCCATAATACACCGTGTTTGTCCACCAAAATTTTGCTTAACCTTTGTTTTTCATTTCTCCTGGGTATTACAGCTGTCCCAAAAGAAATTGAAAAAAATGCTTGTACAAAATTTTGGGGGCATATTAGGTGCATTTAGGGAGATGTGCAAGTGGAGAATGTAACTGTTAAATCGAGACGAAGTCAATAAAAAAAAAATTGTTGGGACCTTGGATAGGCAGATGCACAACTTACAGGTTGTGTTGTTCCATCAGGGTTCTGTACTCTAGCCAGTGTAAGAGTTATATCAGTATCAGTAGCTGAGCTAAACCACTTGTAACCAAACAGTCTGTAGGTGCTGCCATCACCCTGGGGAACCGCTATTGTCTCTGTGCCATTTGCTACAAAAATATGAAGAACTAGTATGATTACTGGCTGGTTGTATTTCATTTGTCTTGGCTAGTTAGCCTGCAGCTACATTTTCCTGTGAACTTTCAGTTACATTGTACCAGAGTGCAATCCACAGTCACTTCCCAGAAAATTGAGGGTGTGTCTAACCAATTTTTGTGCTGTATGAAAATCAAATGTACTACAGGTTTTCATCAGGCAATGGTGTTGATTTACCAACCTATTAGTACTACCATGGTTGTTTGTGATTAATCGTGTAACCCAAACCTCACTCATGGTTGGTGGGTTTCAATCCATAGCTAAAATTGCTGGTATTAAATTGACCGAGGAAGAAACCGTTTTCTCAGTGGTCTGCTGTGGTACCACTGGGATGCTGGCATTCATGCTTCTGGAATCTCAATTTCACTGTCCCTGCAGGTGGTGTTGTTGATATGAAGTCTTATGTGAATAGCTTCTGATCTTCTACCTTAAAGGAGTACCAAACTTGAGGGTCTCAGTTAATAAACTTCACAGTAAACTGAGTTTATATTGTACTGGCCCTGGAGGTACACTTCCATATTAATAATGTTGAAAAATCGATTTTGAGTACAAACTTTTGACCTGCTCCTGTAAAACAGTCAAAGAACATATTAAGTACCAAAACGTTCAAAGTGCTAGAGGGAAAAATGTACTATTTTCTATCAATATTGAGTCCAGTGATTTATAAATCCCTTTCATCACTTTCACTTTTGTTCTCTGTCTTCATGGTTATTTGCTACGTGTGCATGCAGTATAAGCACTTACCAACATCTGAACCTCCTTTCCGCTCAGTCATCCATTGGCCTGAAGTCCAGAATGTCTTGGGATCTCTGCTTATTAAATGCTTGTACGCGTCCTGTAACATACTAGCCTGCTTTGTTAGACCAGCAACCTGCAGGCAAATGAAATATCATATAATTTTGAAAAACTTCTATTCAAGTATTTAAGTTATTTTTATGCAGATGTCAATGTAATATTCATGAAGTCACATGTTTGAGAGTCGTTCCTAAAGGAAACATAATGATAATGCACGATTTAAATGAAGGAAAAATTATGGTAACCACAATGCCTACCTAGGTTAACCAAGATATGGTTGTAGCAGTTGGAAAAATGGAGACTTCATCTTTTACAGTCCCACATTTTCAGCCCATCCCACTCCCTCTTGACAATAAGACACAGACTGGCCTAGCCCTTAAATGATTTCAATGACTGTCATGACAGAAGAAAACTTTAGAGGTCAAAAGAAAAAGCACAAAATGCTACAAAAAGCAGTAATAATTTGAACTTTTGAATTGAAAATGTTTTGGTTTTAGGGGAAAAAGGGGCTAAATTCATTACCATAGTATAGAAAAGCTCAAAAGACATTTCTTTTGGAATGATTGGGTGATGTGCATGGGAAAATGGGCAGCTAGCTATGTAACGGTAACCACACTACTCAGTCCCAAGCAATTAGTAAAGTTACCTAGGATACAGTAAATGCAACATGATGACGAAGAAATTATCCCAAAGAAAAGCAATTGACACCCATTGTAACTGATGTACAGGTTTCTTTTAAGCAAAGAAAAGAGACAATTTCCATACCTCAACTGTTTTGGCTGCACCATCAGTCATCGCTAGTGGACAGGAGTACAAACCAGATGATGGGCAAAACATAAACAGTTTTGCAGCTTGATATAAACGACTTGACAACAAATAACATTTGAAAAAAATCAACAATAAGTTGGGATTTATAATGAACATTAGAAAAATCTTAACTTATATGACCAAAACTCGGAATAAGAATGATGGACTCCAGAAATGTACATGTATTATATTCGGCACCCTGGATTTCACAGTTTCAGAGTACTAGGCTCCTTTCAGCTTTTTTGAACTCAGCCTTGTGAACTTTGGTTGTAAAATTTGATCTCTGGTTGTAAAAATGACTTCTTTTGCCTTACATGTATGTGGCAATGCTAGGAACATACAGTGTATAAACAAAAAAAAGGATAATACCTCCATTGGGCATATTTCCTTTCAAAAGCAATAGATATCAGTCCTTCTTCAGCTGCAACATCATGTAATTGCTTCCATCCTTGACATGTCTGGATATTGTCCACTCTTTGGCCCCATGCATCAAAATATTCAAGTCTTGGTGGTTGAAGCTCACACTCTTTTCCCATGGAGTGTATATCAGTAGCAACTCTGTGTCCAAAGTTTTCTAAGTCAGGACTAATTTCTTGTAACACCTGAAAAAAGAGCAAGAGTCTGTAAAACCCTTCAGTGCATTAATACTAAAAGGATTTATTTGATGATGAAAAGTTCTAATCTCTCACATTTACCAAAATCTTATGAGAAAATCAGAATTGTTCTCTGGAATTTTCTCTTGCATTCACAGTTGTTTGGAGGAAATAAATTCAACTGAATCCCAGACAGGAAACTTTTAAGTAAATTGTTGCCTGTATGAAACACTACTTCTGGGTGATGTATTGGCTGAAATGCCTGCTTAAAATAAAATTAATAATGTGGACACATATTAGTTTATTAATGAGAAGTGGGGAATTAATAAGTTCTTTAATGTATTTATCTGATTAACTCCCCTGGGCACTTGCTAAATTTTTCGATCTTAAGGGTGGGCGCTTATTTGAGGCCAACATTTTCAGCAAGTGTAGTATGTTTATTATGCTAAAAATGGTCATAACAAAATGCAAAGATGTAACAAAGTAAGGTTTCTGTATAAATACTCTGTCCCCGAAGAAAACTCTGTCTTCGGGGAAGTGTCTCATTGGGAGGAGGAAGGGGGTGGGGTTGGGAGGAGGAAGGGGGCGGGGTGGGCGCTTATTCGAGGTCGGGTGCTTTTTCGAATAAATACGGTAATTACTTTTTTTATTTCACTGCTGAATGTCATCAGCTGTGGAACCTTTGGTAAAAAAATGTTCTACCACCTCCAACAAGGAAATGACAAATCAGATCAGAAAATAAGCCCATAATTTGGTGCCCTGCAAAAGCACAATGGTGGTGGACAAAACACTGACCCCCAGTCCATTGACCACGCCTGTGGACAACCCATATGGACTACTCTAAGATGGACTACACACTACACTGTTGAAGCTAAGTGATAGACCTATTCGGCTAACTCAATGTTGTACCCGATTCAAATCTCCCGGGGATAAGATTCTTTGTGTATTGTATTTGCATTATAATGTGGTTTTCACATTTAAATGATATGGAAATTCCTGAAACAAAACGTTTTATTCCCAAAGGGTTTGAATTGGGTACAACATTGAGTTAGCCCAATAGGTCTATTTAATTAGGGTTAGGAAACTGAGTGAATCAGGTTCCATTTAGGGTCATTAATGTCGCAGTTCCTTTAGGTAGGATTTAAATATTATTGAAGTCTAATAAAAACATGACAACAAAACATGTGGTGCAAAGGGGGGAAACACGGCTCCATGATCAGAAGATCAGCTTGACGGACTACTTACATAGCATGACCATAAAGCCTTACTTACAAGTGCATCTCTCCAGTGCTATTTTACGTGCGCTGTATTGGACAAGTTCAGGTAGGTCCAAACGAAACAAATTTAATATGGCCTACCACTCCACAGCACTCAAGCAGAAATCTCCAGCCAGCATCATGCAACTTAATGGACAATCTTCTTCCTCTACTGAGAAGATTGAGAATTTACAACTTCTTTGTTGTTTTGTATGTTCACAGCCATGATTTGAATTTTGAACTAAAATATATTTTTGCTTGCTAAATTCTCCATTTTGGACCACAAAATGCGCCACAATGCCCGGCAAATGGATAGTACATTTGTGTTTGTATTGTAATTGAGGGGTGGCGTACGGTGGGGTGAGTTGTCGATCATAAAGGGCCAGGTTTAATTGGTTAATTAAGTTCTTCAGAGGTTAGTACCTCTGCAACAAAGATGAACCAATCTGGCGCTTAAACCTGTAAAACATAGTTGTGATAGAGTAAAAGTCAATAAGTGATAAGAGATTTATGTAAGCTTATACATTTAAAATTTGACATACACAATGCACGGGGGGGGGGGGGGGGGGGGGGGGGTACTCCCCTATAAAAGCAACAGGGCTGCTCGTCGTACCTATTAGGGGTTTAAATTTTTGGATTGGTACCACTTAGGGTTCTAAAACCTAAAATGACTGCTGCCAGAGTTGATACGCTTTATTGGGACGAAGAGTGTAACAATACTTTCAAAAAGTCCTTGAGAAAAAAGTGTTCAAAGGTTATCTCTATTACTATTAAAATTTGCGGTGCCAGTTACATAATTTGTTGTTGTTGAATTGGTACCTTTTAGGGGTGGAAATGAATTTGGGAGACGTTCATAAAACATGATTCTGGTACCTTTTAGGAGTGGCTCATCTCCAGTGTAATATAATTTACTACTCACAGCTGACGTAAAAACAAAACTTTCTTAACAATGAACCTAATTAACCCTGACAATAGTCCAGAAAACAAAGAAAACGAATAAATTATATTACACCGGGGATGACCCCACAAGTGACCCCACAATGATTATGCAAGTGTGTTAGCTTCAACCTTACCTCACTGGGAAGACTCCGCCTCAAGTACGACTGCAGGAAGAAATCGCTATTAAATTGGTTTCTCAGTCTTGGTGCTTCTTGAAAAAACGAACCTCTCTTAGAGGCAGCAAATGAATTTTCTTCTGATCGCAGAAAATTTACCCCTTCTGAACCTTTTACAGTATTCCCTTGGCTTTGCTGGTCAATAAGCCCTTGTACGCTACTTGCGGTGCTTTTCTTTACATAAAAGCAATGACGAAACAATGATCCTCTTACGGTTACACTCACGCTGTACATTTTGTCAGCGCGTCAACATGAAGATCCTAGGACAACAAAATCAATGAAAAGGTCGCCATCAGGGTCTCCATGTTGACTCTAGCTTAGCTGCCGCGCTTAACGCCTTGTGGGTTCAGTGCGGGCACTGTCACGCAATGAAAAAATATAAACTTAAAGCCAAGAAAATGAAATGTTACAGAAGACTCATAACTATACCACATGTCTAAGTCTCACGTCTCTGCGGCGCACGGTTTTTAAAGTTGTTAGTGAGTTTACGCAACAGGACGACAGGAAGAAGAGGACGGCAAAACGCTTGTTTGTGACAAATGCGAACGTGACAGGGCTAGGCCTTTTTTTTTTTTGCATTAGTTGATCACGTGATCAACTTTTGATGTTCGGTTTAAAAAATTTTTTTTAGCACGAGCTGAAAGAGCATATTAAAATTAGGTAATCTGCAGATCCAAATGCAAATCAGTCAGTGGTGAAAATTTCATAGCGATCGGATAAGGATAAAATCACTTCCCTATAGGTCCCAAGAGTGACCAACATCAATTTTCTCCCAACTACATCTTCAGATCATCAAGACTATCGGTTATGAGAATTACTAATTTGATTACCAAAGGGAGAACGATTTGATTTTAAACCATATTCTCTCAACTATTCTAATAGGAAATGGGTGGAGATCAGTCTTCGGAGAATTTGTATGTGGATCTTGGGGATAAAAGGGTTAAGGCGAATAAAAAATATCGGTATGGTCTTCGAAAAACTGTATCGAAATAAACTAAACTGTTTTAGATTTACTGAGAGATGACGAATATCATAGGAGGATCGAGGATCGGAGTGAAAACATATTTTAAGCGGGAAAAAGAGTGAAAAACAAACTCTAATACGACAATATAAGGAAATTCTGAACGGGCTTGTTACACAAAGAAGTAGAGTTGACTTTTCACGTAAGAAGAATGCTGTATGGGTTGGAGACGGGTCTTAGTAATCTCAAAGTACCAGTACTACTACTGAAAATATTCTTTTATTTAGCGCTTCTAGCTTATCTGCATCGCGCGCTGCACAAAAGTGCAGACAGTGGAGCAACAATATACATGAGGTAAAATATATATTACGATTTGTAAGGTTTTAAATTGATTTTTAATCCACTTTTTGCTTATATTTGATGATTATTTGGAAAAAATTAAGTTTATTATCTATTTCCATTCCAAAAATCTCTAACGTGTCCTTCACTGGGAAGAAAAAAAACATAATTTGTATCTTAAGATTAACTTATTGCATCCCATTCAGTTCATGGTACCACTGATTGGCCACCCCGACATCATGAGATACGCAGGCCTCTAGAGCTGCCGAGTCGATGTGGGAGTAGAACAAAACAAAAGGATAGCACGTTTTTAACATTTAATTTTATTGTTTTTGTTTTGGTCTATTTGCGAATTTATTGTGATAAACGACACTGAAGAATTTACGTTTTACTGTACACACCGTGTTAGAGAGGTTATACCTTAACTCTCTAATAAGCTGAATAAACTACTCTCTAAATGGGAAACTGTACTCAGTGTACTGTCATGAAGTCAGTCCCTCGTGAGTCCATCTTGAATGGACACGACAATGACTATAATCCGCTAACGCTGTCAGTGACTGTAGAAGTTTTCAAAACTGACTTTGCTCTTTATGAGGCTAGTTCAAACACTATACCGGGAACCTTTTTGTGCCAACATGAACTGAGCTATCCGGTATGCTATTGACAACTACAGTATCCGATATATGTGACTTTCCACTTTAGAGATTGGCGCAGCTATCAAGGAACATAGACTTAGCAATTACTGCAACAATAAGGAATTGCCTAAGCCAAGATTAACAAACCTTCATTTTCTTCTACCACACTGTAATATTCGTCACACTCGCAAGGTGGGTGACAACTAGTACGAATGGCATATACAATTCGAGCCACTGTGTCCCTCATCCTGTATGCTCCACCCTTAGACTGTATGACGACAAGCCAGGACAAGCTTGATATGCACGAATACCGCGTACTTTATTACAAAAATTAATTTAATTATTACTTGATTGATATAGCTAAAAAATCGAAAAAGGAAAATAGAAACCATGACTAACTATAACACTGTCATCTACTAATAAAAATAAGATTGCACATTGGACATAATTAGTAATTGGTTTTCTTTTGAATTACATTGAAAATCACAGGCAGCCCTTGTAGACTCTATGGGTGTTCGCATGAAATTCAAAGTTATTAGAGGATGGGAAAGGGTAATCAGCAAAAACATGTCCTAAAAATTAATTCTGTATTTTGAAAAGATTTGACATACATTGACTTAATCTCGTACCCAGATCTCCCACGGCCAAGTAAAACAGAGTGAGATCTGGGTACGAGATTAACATTGACCTGCCCTGTATTTTTGTTGTAATCTCTTGTAATCCCGGGGGTACTCTGGGCCCTATGATCTGGAGAGGCTGCGATACCGATACTCCGAAACACCCAAAGGGGTATCTTTTTCAGGCTTCAGGTATATGAAATGGTAGGGATTTCATTAGTGGAAGTATATAAAAGGGTAGGGAAATCTGTTATTTGGGTCTGTGAAAGGGCCCAAAAAGGCTAAGTCGAGAAAAAGTTTTATTTTTGTGATTGATTCCTATTTAAAAGACAGTGCATTTACAGCAGTTAAAAGGGATGTAAAGTTCTAAACAAGGTATGTGAAAGGGGTACAATTTGTCCATAGAAGGTATACGAAAGGGGTACCTTTTTAGTGAAAAATGGTGTATAAAAGGGTAAGGGGTTAGACCTCGGGGCAGAGCCTCCCCGTATAAACTGACATTTGTTGAGTAACCCCCCGGGCTTGTAATCTGAGTTTCAAAAGTTGTATTCCTCAAACGAGTTTCAGGTATACATCATTCCGTGCATTCTTATATGTTAAAATGGCAAAGTTTACTGATTATGATCATATACTGTGACTGACGACTGTGCAGTATCTTAACACCCACCTACTGCAGCACGTATTAAAACGAGCATCGTACGCTGGCTTAGGTCCCTCAACACGCGGGACGGCGGATTCCTGACCGACCTCGTACAGTAATAATAATAACAATCTTTAACAATCTTTTAATAGGATGCTCCATCACAAGAGTGGTTTACATAGAGGTCCTAATTACGAGATGTATATTATATAATACAATTAAAATATAAAAAGGTTAAGCTAAAATCGATATATATGATACAAAAAAAAAAAAAAAAAAAAAAAAAATTCAAGCTAAAAATCGAGTTACAGAAATAATTAAAAACATACACACTACAAGTACTCAATTATAAAAAGCAGAAAAAAGACACTTCTTAAAAATTGGAAAACTTGCTGAGTTTCTTACAGTTCTCTCTAATTCATTAAAGTCTTTGAAACAGTGGTACCGCGAACGTTGTTTTCCCCAATTATATTTAATTTTGGGGAGCTTGATAGTATCGTTATTGCGCGTATTGTAGGAATGTATATCACTCTTTCTTACAATGTCCAAAGAATGATTAAGTTGGCCATTAATACACTTGTATGCATATATACATCGATGACATTTCCTACGTTCTTCAAGATTCAGCCATCTCAAGACAATCAATGCATCGGTGGATGAGGAGTGAGGTGATCTATCTAATATCAGCTTAGCTGCTTTGTTTTGGAGAATTTGCAATTCCTTCATAAGTGAGACATTGTCCTTGTCACCCCAGACTAAATCAGCATAATCAAAAATAGGTAGCACTAAGCTATTATAAAAAAGTAACCGGGCATCATAAGGTAAATAATACTTAATCCTACGTAGAAGACCAAGGTTTTTATTAACCTTACATGAAATATACTCAATATGGTCGGACCATGTGAAAGTTGAAGACAACATAACTCCCAAATATTTAAAACTACTTACAGAATTTATATCAGTGTCAAAAATAGATAACGTGAAAGAGGAAATACCAGCAAGTTTCCTATTACTGCCTATAATCATGGATTTCGTCTTAGTAAGATTTAAAGTTAACTTATTTCCATGTAACCACTGGGCAACTTTCAAGAGATCATCATTCAGTGCCTCTTCTAACAGGTGTGGCTCTTTAGCAAAGTAGTACAGGACCGTGTCATCAGCATACAAAGTCACTTCGCAATTCTTTATAACCAGCGGAAGGTCATTAATATAAACCAAGAAGAGAAGCGGTCCTAGAATGCTCCCCTGTGGCACCCCAAAGGTCATCGGGAGAGGGTCAGACACAGCATCGCTACAGGCAGTCCGCTGTTTACGATGATTCAGGTAAGACTTGAACCACTGTAGAGTGCTGGGCGAGACACCGATAGCCGACAATTTAGATAGCAAGATCGTATGGTCAACGGTATCGAATGCCTTGGTCAGATCTAGGAACACTGCACCGCACAGTTCTCCACTCTCCATATGCAATAGGACCTCATCTGCAAAACTGGTGAGAGCCGATGTTGTAGACAGTTTGGGACGGAAGCCAAATTGTTTGCTTGAAAGGAGATTATTTGAATTCAGAAAGTCATAGAATTGGGAATGGACGACTTTTTCCAGAATTTTACTCATTGTTGGCAGAATAGAAATTGGGCGATAATTTGACGCATCTCTCCTATCTCCAGTTTTGAAAAGTGCAGCCACTTTCGAGCATTTCCATATTTCAGGAAAATTGCCAGTGCGAATAGAGAGATTCAGTAACTTGGTGATCGAGGGACAAATAGCACGCGCGCCACACTTTAAAAGTCTCGCACTGATGTTGTCCAAGCCAATAGCTTTATTTGTCTTTAGAGAAAGCAGATGCTTGAGTACTGTTTTCTCATCAACTTCGTCAAGCGAGAAAGACTGTAGCATCGTGGCCGATCTGACTGGGAACAAAGCAGCAGCTGATATTTTATTTGCAAGACTTCTGCCAATGGATGAGAAATAACAGTTGAGCACGGATGCAATAGAGGCTGGGGTGGTGTGTTCAACACCATCAACTACGATACATTGTGGGCTCGAGGATTTAGTCTTGCGCGAAGACACCTCATTCACCGCCTTCCAGATCTTTCCTGTATCCCCTTTAGCCTCTAAAATCAAGTCACAATAATACTTGGATTTTGCTGCCTTGACTTCACGATTGACCCTATTTCTTAACTTTCTATAGCGAGCCCAGTGAAAAGCAGAATTGGTTTTCACGGCTTTACGATGGTGAAAATCACGATCCTTCATCACCTCACTGATTGTATCATTCAACCACGGGAGCGGAACACCTCGTATTCTTCGCCTTTTCACGGGCGCATGCAGGTCAGCTATTTCAGAAAACAAGTGATTCCAAATAAACACGGCGTCGTCGATGTCTTCCTCGTTTTCAATGATGTGCCATGGGACGTTATTCAAGTCCGCTAGGAAGGTGTTCGCATCAAAGTTTTTATAAGAGCGGTATTCAATTGTCTTCGGTGGTGCCTTAATTACACCTGCTTTTAAAACACAATAGACGAGGTAGTGATCACTCAGCGAAACAGGAACAACACCGGAGTCATTGATGCGGTGATCATTGTTCACTAAAATCACGTCAAGCAAGGATTGACAGGTTTCCGTCACTCGGGTGGCCTCAGTAATGAGTTGCGTAAGATCGTGTGAAGATGCAAATTTTTTAAGCTCTTGTTTTTCTTTCTTTCTTGAAAATGGCAGCATATTTGCATTTAGGTCGCCAAGAAGCACGAAATCACATTTTTCCAGGTTAACTTTCGTCATAGATATCTCCAAGTTTGAAATAAAGTTCGCAAAGTCAAAACCAGGGGCTCTATATGCACAACAAATCAATACTGGGCGACATTTAGTGCGCGATAGCTCAATCCATAGACATTCATTTGCGGCTGAGTAAAGATCATTCCTAACACGAAACGGCAAGCCTTCCTTTACATAGATTGCTACTCCACCAAAACCTTCTTTGGCTCCAGACCTATCCAGGCGAATGCAATTATATCCTGGAATAATAACATGAGAGTCTTCAAAGCAGTCATCCAGCCAAGTCTCACTGAGTGTGAGAATATCGATCGTTCTGTTATCCAAACCCTCCAGGCGCAGCGAGTCTGATTTGTTCCTCAAGCTTCGAATATTTAGATGAGCAAGCCTCAATCCTCGTGAACTCCTAACATCCTCCAAACTCCTATATCCAGGGTTGAGTTCAACATCTCCGGCAAGCGCTATTAGAGCCAAGGCTAGAGAGCCATGAAGTATAAGCTTGCACGTAATAAAGCCTTTCTGGAAAGCTCCGACTGCTTGGTGTTTTGCTGGACGCCGTGCCAGAGAGTGAAAAGATTGAATTTTAATCCTGCAAGCTTCTTGGGAAGCAAAATATAGGTTGCTACTATTGCTTAGTGGCTTCGTTGATGATTTGTTTTGTTTTATGCCATTCAAGATAAGTACCACCACAGCACATATCAAAACGAGCATCGTAGGCCTGGGTCCCTCAGCACTCTGGACGGAGTCCTAACTGAGATCGTACAGTACCCCTACAGCACATCATAGGGTTGGGTCCCACAACACGCGCGACTAGCACCCCCGTCAATTTTATAGGGGAGTAGCCCCTCCCCCCCCGGGCGTACAGTACCACCACAGCAAATATCCAAATGTTGGGTTGTATAAACACAGCCCGGCCAAATTGTCTACGTGGCCTGCTCTTTGCATTCAGCGGATCTAGTGGTAAATAATTAATCAGATAGATATAAAATCTATACAGAACTATTTCATGATTACGTGTCTTAAAACAGAACTACATAAGTCGGGTTATGTTGGCTTTAAATTTTGACAAGTTGATAGAGTTGCTGGCACGGCGCGAATATTCTTAGCCTACGCGTCGCCGCACCTTCCGAAACGGGGGAGGGTGCGGCTACACGTAGGTTATCCTTTCATACGGGGGACACATAATACACGAGGGACAAAAAAAGTTGTCCAGAGGATCAGAAAAACGAAACGAACGAAACTCATTCTACAGCCCTCCCCTAGTTGGGAAGTCATATGGAGAAGACACGGTACTTTGATTGGAAGAAATAAAAGCGCGTGCAGGTGCGACGACACAACTAGAACGCTACACACCGCGGTCACACACGGCAACCGTCACACACCGCGGGTTCATCTATCGTTTTCATTTTCCGCGCGCTAAGGCCATGTGATCAAAATTCTCCAATCAGCGTATGGAAACCAGTCTACCTCCTTCGAGCGTTCGTGTACACATGGATGGCGGATGGTGAGCAAAGAGGGAGAGTCAACTCCGTCTTCATTCGTTTATTCGAAAGGAATACACACCTTTCTGGAGAGAAAGGCACGTAAGAATACCTGACCATTTATGCGTTTGACTGAAGTTAAAGAAAGAGCCAGAGTTTCCGAGGAACAAAAAAAGAATTCAATCATCGGGGAGCGATGCACGTGAAGAAGAGGTTCGGGCGTGAAAACACGATGTAAGTTTTAATAGACTTGCCACTGACTACTGTATTTAGTTATACTACAACTGTAAGCTTGGATGGGCTTGCTTTCTGGTTTTTATTTTCTATTTCTACTCAAGCTTATTAACAACTATTCCTTTGAGTCAATAGCCCATGAGGCCGAAGGCCGAATGGGCTATATTGACTCAGAGGTCATGAGGGTGAGAGGAATAATTTATTGATTTAGTAAAATCTAACGAGTTGGTCAAAAATATCGCGACAAAACATGTTTAGTCAGCAAAACGCAATTCAGCCGCGATTGTTTTGGTTTTCAAAACCGGCGCTTTTCGCTACTAGTGAGCTATAATATATAGCCTAGTTGTAGCTCCACCAATCAGAACCCAGAATTGATAATAGACCATTAGTTGGATGTTACTTAATATACATACAGCTATTTCGAGATAGGTTGTTGGAAAAAGTACAGGCGACAATCCCGAAAGGGATTGTGGGTGGTTTTGAGCTCACTGTTCTTCGAAGAAATATGAAAGAATGGCACGAGAGGTCTTGGACGTCTGTTTGCGAGTAGTAAAGGAAAGTAACAAAAGTAGGTTCGACAACTCAGTATGTCAGGAACAGTGTATTGACCAACATCCCATATTACCTTTCAGGATTGTTGCGTGCACATTTTTTCCGACAACCTTTCTCGAAATAGCTGTATACCTAGCCTGCGAGAGCATCTGGTGTTTTAGAAGCAATGACCGCAAATACGTTGGCTCATTACTTTTAGGGGACCCTAGCTTTATAGAGGAAAACGCTTACTGAATGCATGAGAAAAATGACGAGTTTATGTGAGAATGTGACGAATTTATATGTAAAATGTAGAACGAGAAAAAAAAACATGAATCTATTTTAGTTGTTTTCTGCATTATTCTCGCCTGAAACTGTGGTAAATTGCCCAAAATCCCAAAAATTACAAAGAAATGTCCCGACTGTGACATTCATTGTTTGTGGCTAAAAGATGCTTTCAAGAATGACCAGTATTTGCACTTCATTCGTTCTTTTTTGTCAAACTGATATGACATTATTTTTTTCGTCGTTTTAAACTTGTCGTTTTGCTCGTGCCCTTACTTGTTTTCCTCTAGAAAGCTATGGTCCCCTAAAAGTAACGAAAGCCAATACATCTGCGGTTCTCAGGTTAACATAATAACAAGCACTCTAAGTTTGAGATTTCTTACTTTAAGAAAAAAACTTAAAACAAATCATAGAATAAGATTTTGTTCTCGCAAGTTCAAACTGCCTGTTTATTATCCTATGATTTATGTTAAATTTTCTCGTAAAATAGGCAAACTTATTCTTGAATTGAGGAGATTCGGAGCAATCTTGAATTTAAAGTGAAGTCCTTTGACTTGACTTGACTTTTAAGTTTCCTGGTGAAAGTATACCACAGGGAAGCCCAGTTCGGTGTATAAATAATAATATTAATAACTAGGAGTAATCGGAGCTTAGGAGAGTGTGTGCGATATGTTTGTTAGGCATACAGGTAGCAGTTGAGAGGAGGGATGGATGGTTGTTGTGATAGATTAATGATCTTGGCATATTTTAAAAGTAACGATTGCTTTTAGCAAAACCTCTATTTAAACAGTGTATCATTATGAAAAAGTCTTGAAGGCTAGTGATATCGTATGGTTCATCTCAACAAGTGCCATAATTTGGTCGACTGTGTTGATTTCAGTGACTTGAGTGGAGCTACTGTGGGCTGTTTGTAAGTTTTTCAGAATAACTAACATAGACCTAAAATGTTCATTTGTCTGGTTCCAAAAATACCACAAGTCATGTTGAAATGGCGCCGTTGAGCTTCACATCTTAGTAGATTTACTTTGTGGCACAACGGCCATCGAGCTTCACAACTTGGTAGATTTACTTAGTGGTACAACATCTGCCAAGCTAGGCATTGCTTAACGTTTGTTTCCACATCTCAAACTGCCCTTGGAAAGAAGAGCCTGGGAATGAATTCCGATCACGCATATCGACAGTTCAGGCCGAACTGCCGAACTGCCGATACTCTTAGACGGTTTGTTTAAATGCCAGTTCTATGGTTTAATACCTCCGATTGATTCATTTTTTCCTTGGAATGTTAAATATAAAACTATTAAAGTACTTCAAGTTTGTAGCAGCTCAAGTTCGGTCTGTAAATCGCTTTTTTATATACTGACTTATTCAGGCGCTTCCAGCTATGGAAGCAAGTCAATAGTACCCTGCGTGACTTTGTTTCCATAACTCAAACCGCCTTTCGGTGATCATTTTGGCGCGGGATTCAAATTTCAATGCATGTAAATTTGGCGGGTATGGGTTTATTCATTTTTCCTGCTCTTTGAGCAATGGCTTGTGATGTAGGAACTGCATCACAATATCTTTCCACCCTCTTTTACAAGCAGATATCCAACACGTTTGGTTATGTGCTACAATGCCATAAAGTTGATGAAATAGTTAAAGAATGGGAGATAAGAACAAAATCATCCTTCACCCCTTGGATGGCGGAAAAAAAAAAACTTTGGGAACATTGGTGTGTTTTTACATATTTATTTTTAGGGCATTTTATTGCTATTTAGTTTCGTAGTACTCAACCAGAGTGGCACTCATCAAATAAAATTGCCAAATGCAAATTAAGGCTGATTTCTGTGTGAAAAACAGAAGGAGTTTGAGGTTTTTGCGAAGGATATGGAAGTATATGAATGTTCCAGGGGAAAGCAGGGGTGAAAGGGACAGGTGAAGTAGGGGTGCAGGTATATGTTTGTATACAAGTGCCAGCTTGACTACAAGAAGGGAAAGATTGGGTCTTTTTCTCAGGATAAGGGGATAACTTTTAAGACCTACATCCACCTCCACTGCTTCTCTACATGTTGGATGCCTTGCTCAGGCACAAAGCAAAGTAGCACTGTCTTAACACATAACATAGGCATTCCTTTCCTACTGCATAAAAGATGAAGGAAAAAAATAGAGCCAGTTCAGAGAATAAAAACAAAACAAAACATTGCATTGATGCTTATCCAGTTTAATCCCAGTTGCAGAGCCAGTGGGAGGGTCAGGGGGGGAACCCCCCTTTCAGTTCTGAATCTTGTTTGAGACTAAACGTCTTACATGGACAGGCCCGTATATCACTTTTTAACTTGCTGAATTTTTTAAATGAAACTGCGCGTTGCATTTTGCTGCTAAACTAAATTCCAGGGATATTAAAAAATGTGATTGTTGTTGGGTACCTTCCTGTGATCTCTCTGCCTCTGCACGCAAACCAGTATTTTCCGCGCTAACGGTGACTGGCTTTTACAGATTAAGAAGCAGTTAGTCATCTCTACCTTCTCAGCGACTGGTGGGAGGGGGTGTGGGGGAGAACTATTTGCCACAAGAAAGTTCAACAGTCCTTTCAAAAAGTTCAAAACTTGCCTGAGCTCCCCCAATAACACCTGTTGTGCAGGCAACTTCTCTCTGGGCAAGGTTGTGATTTTTCCCTTTGCCCCCATCTGGTATCCCAACCCCCCTTCGAGCTAATTATGGCAAAGTCCCTTATACACCTTTTGCTACAAGAAAAATTTACCCCTTGCACATACCTACTCAACTTATCCTTGGCATGAAGATATCACTGATAGTAAGATTAAGTCTCCTTATCCTTCACCCCGATCCTTTTTATTCAAAATCATACAACTTATTTTGCCCCTTCATATACTCCACTCTTCTGAAAACCTGGTAACCCTTTCGTTTGAAGCCTGAAAAGGTACCCCTTTCGGGTACATCCTCATAATTTATATGCTATTACGGGGAATACCCCTTGTGCTTACACCTGAAGCCCCCTGCTTCCTTTGAAAACTGATTCACAAATCAAAATATAAAATACTTAACTCACGTGACAGTAATACATGATCAGTGGGGCTATTGTCTTCAAATAAGAGATTTTCAAAAGAAATCAGGAAAAAGACCACGTAGCTTTTTATTCGTATATCAGAGAGAAACTGTACTAATACTAGATGTTTTTCAATCAGACCCATTAGCATCTTCACACAAAGTTATGTGGGAGGACCAAACTATAAAATTTGATGGCACGCCATATTTTGTACTTGGCCAGACGATTTTTGACAGTCGAAATGGAAAAGATAGAAAGGAAGCATGCAGGAAACAGAAAGTAAGTAAAAGCTCTATTAATGTCTCAATGTATTTAGTTTTCACAACTAATTGGGACACAAAAATAAAAATTATTTACAAATAAGAAATAATAATAATAATATATAGATTTAGCCAGGGCTAAAAGCGAAGCTCTCGACAATATTTATAGTTTGTTCAAACAAAATATAAAATTGTGTAATGCTAAGCGGCGAAGGCAACGCCGGAGAACAGTGGAAAACAACAATACGTCTAATTAGCAAAAAAGCAACTTTGCACGTGCAGCTCACTTTTTTTGTTCATTTCTTTGCCGTTGTTTTGGACGACTACAACCTGAAACTTCCAAAAACGTTTTTATGGAGGAAATGTTGTACGTGTTCTTGTTCACTTTTTTTTCACTGCCGCTCATTTTCTTCTTGCATTGGTGGCCGCCAGCATTTCTCATTTTGTCATCGCTGCCACAAAATTTTCTTGTTGTTCTTCCAACAAAAAAATTTCTCCTTTGTTTTTTATCTCTCGCTCTAGATCTCTGTCGCCCTTTTTGTCGTTGAGTTTCGCTCGCCTGCTGCTTTTTATCTTTTTTTTTTGTCTTTCTCAGGCTCTATATTGCAAATTTGTGGACATGACAATTAATCTAAGCTTAATACTTTAGAAAACACAGATAAAGAAACAATTTCCGCTTTCGTCTTTATTGAATTTTTAGCTGCCTCTGCTTTACAAGACGCGGGTGGCTATGCGATTTCCCGCCAAAATAACCTCGATTTGCATTTGGGTCGCCATACCTGTTGATTGAGTTATGTTACATTGGTAGGCCTGTGGTGCGGACGGCCGGGCGTACGGTCACGTGATTACCAAATTTTCTCAGATGGGTAGATTACCACATTTTCTTACCCATGGTGCTCCGCTTCGCGCACAAGAGCTCCGCTAATATATATATATATATATAAGGTAGTCTCTAAGAATTGCAAAGGTTACAGCAGCTATTGTTGTTGTTTAAGAGTGACGTTAGGTCTTTTTTCCTAATGTTCTTTTTGAAAGATTCAATATTCGGGGAGCCTTTCAATTTAATTTCTAGTTTCGACCATATATGAGGTCCTTGATATCTAAGAGAATGCTTTCCATAGTTAATAGTGTTAAAAGTCGGAATATCAAAATTACTGTTTCTTGGTGAATAACTAGTGCTTTTCCGCTTAAATAGTTCGTTAACAATACCCAGTGCAAGGCCATATTTACTTTGTACATTAATGTAGCGATATCTTGTAGTCTTCGATGTAGTAGTGAAGGTAGCTCTGCTCGAACCAGAAAGTTTTCGTATGATTCTGAATGGGAGTTAAATACTGCTCTAAGTGCGCGTTCTTGAATCCGCTCTATTTTTCTACTGTCAAAAGATCTACAGTTATGCCATACCAGATGGCAATACGTTAAGTGAGGCAGGATGGATGATTTGTAGATTATCAGTTTTGCTTTGCATAGTATCAAATTTCGCAGTCTCAATAAGACACTGACTTTTTGACTGGCTTTTATGCAAATGTTACTGATATGGCTGGTGAAATTAAGCTTCTCATCTATTTCAACTCCAAGTAATATGATTTGTGAAGTGTTGGCTATGATCTGGTCTTCAATTTGCAGGGCCTCAGTCTGTTTATCTGAGTCAATGTTTCTTGGATTGATAGCAAGACATTGAAACTTCTTCGTGTTGGCAAGTAGAAAGTTATCCCTGTACCATGACATGGCTAACTTTCCTTGATATTTGTAGCCTGGAAGATGCGATGTTGCAGTCCAACCCTGTCACATAATTATAGCTGATGGTCGTCAGCATACATGAAAAGGTTTGTCTCTTTAACCAACATGGTCATGTCATTCTGGAATAAGTTCCATAATAATGGACCAAATGAAGATCCCTGAGGACAACCACGTGACATTTTAGACCATTCACTTCTAATACTGCCTAGTTTTATGCAACTGTATCTGTCATTCAGAAACGATCAAATTAGATCCAATGATTGATTAGTAAACCCATATGCTTTGAGCTTCTTGATGACTAAATTGTGACATAGGGGTCAAAAGCCTTACTCATGTCTGTAGATAGAATGGTCACTAATTCTTTTCTGTCGATAGCATGTAAAAGGAAAGAGTTGGTTGAGAAGGTTAGGTTTTGTATTCCTTTGAGACAGTTCTATTTTCATTCATTTATTATGATTATTAGTATTATTATCCTCATTAGTAATTTCCACCCAAGGGCACCACATTGTACAACAATGCATGGAAACACAGAAGGGCAAGCTAACATTACAATTGGATATTAAGCTTACTATAATCATTTTAATAATGATTAAAATTAATTAATTTTAGTCATTAAACTCTTAAAATTGGAAAAGTTAGTGGATGAAGTAGCAGCATAAAGTAGACAAAATCAATAATCTCATGGAGGTGAATATAATTTGCAAGCTCATAATCTTTTTGTTTTCCATCTGCTTTCTTTCTTTTTACTTTTACATGTGAACCAAAAAGGAGGGAGCTCAAGACCACCATTACATCAAGAGAGTAAAGAGAATGGTACAAGACACAAAGAAGATAGGTTGTCCCACACAAAAAATTATAAAGGAGGTGATGAAATTTCCTCAGTTTCAGGTAACAATATTTAATCTTTTTGTAATAATCCTTTGTACCTTTGAGAGTAGGAAGCAGTTCAATTGAAAGGGGTGCATGGAAGGGCCATTTTAAAAATCATGCAATATGCAGACCGCTTAAAAAAAATGATCCTTGCATTGTATATCAATGGGACTGCAGACTTATAGATTTACAGCACAATGTTCAAGTTTTATTGCAATTAATTCAAATTTTTACATTTTGTCCAGATAACCATTGATTCACCCAAATGACGGAGAACTACATCTGAAAAAGTACGAGAACACATGTCAGGGCAGAAAAACTTCACTGGAGAATGCCATTTTTACATTAAGCTTCCTGAGGTCAAGGATCACATGTACCACATGTACCACATTACTGGAGAGGTAAACATACAGACCACTCTTTCATCCTCTTTTCCTTTAATATGTAGTACAAGTATCAATTATTAGTTTCTGCATCCTTATTCTCACCCAGGCTAGTGGTATCAACCAGGCAGTAGACACAAGAGTTATTACCAAAATTCATGATTTGGTGAACAGGAGTGTCACTGATGTTGATGAGATGACGAGACACTTGAGAGAATTTGTTCGAATTGAGATCTTCCCTGGAAGAGAGATGTCACCTCCAACAATCCAACAGTATTTTCCCACAGACAAAGATATCTACAATCACATGTACTGTGCAATGGTAAAGAGCAGATCTTCAAACTGCGATCAAACAAATGCAGAGGAAAAAGTCAAGGAGTGGCAAACGCAAACCCCCAATGACATATTTTTCTTCCGTAAATATAGTGGCATTTATGATGCAAAATTTGAGAATGATGTTGTAAGCAATTCCAGCAACGGAGAGGACCTGGATGATGAGGACATCCGTGTAACGTCTCCACTATCCTATCAAAAATTCCTCTTTGTCCATCAAACAACTTGACAGAGAAGGCTGTTGAGCAAGTATGGCAATGACATCTGCTCCTTGGATGTCACGTATAAGACCACGTGATATGCATTACCACTGTTCTTTTTAGCAGTAAAAACAAATGTTTACTATCAGGTTAATTTGTGGCATCATTTTGCTCTCCAAGATGAGTCCACTGATTCCATTAAAGAAGCTTTGCAGGTCATCAAAGACTGGAACCCTGACTGGCAACCATCATTCTTTATGACTGATTTTTGTGAGGAGGAAATCCAAGCTGTGGAGGAGACATTTCCAGGTATCACCAAACTCAGTATTTTCCATTTATAATGTGTTATGTATTATTTTGTTCTACATTGAAAGGAAATAGATATATTGCTCATTTGATGTTAGCTTTGCTTTTGTTTTTTTTTCGCCTTTGACACATTATCACAAATCTCAAACAAAGGAAATTTTATGACAAGCAAGTTTGAAGTCAGTCAATCCAGTATCTTGTAGTTAGTTTTGCTTGAGTCCATCAATAAGTCGCTGGTACAGTGCCAGTAACTGTTGACTACATGTACGATTCAGTGGTGTGAGTCCTAGTCAATTTGATGTTTGGTCGGAAAATGGTACATTAAGAAAGGGATTGTGTATTAATGTTTGTTTGTTTTGTTTTCCTTGTAAATAATTTTTAATTCTTTATGAAACTAAAATGTGGTACTGACAAGTTTGCAAGTTCATGGCAAACAAATTATTTCTCCTGTGTATTCAAAAGCTCAAACAGTCTATAGCACACTGTTTTGATTTTCTTCAACTAATTTTGTCTGTGTTAACTTAAGGATTGATTGGTATTTAAGTTTCTCTGCTGTGTTTAATCTGCTATTTTGAATTATTATTAACCCAAGTTGCTTCAACTTTGGGTTCATTCCCAGTGTATGAATTGCATGACATTATAGGACTGGGAAGATTGCTCAGTCTTGAGAGTCAGAATCAAGTCTGCCTACTTTTAGAGGTTGGTGGAGGTTAGTCTTAAGCTCATTCCATGGCATTATCTGATCACATTAATGTTTTGGAAATTCCCTTTTTTCTTTAAAGGTGGTTTATTTTAGTTAAAAAAGCACTTTATAATTATTTGAGTGTCAATGTATTTAACATGAAAGTGCTAATTGGGGACACTATTTTTATTAGTATTATGTCTCCTGCTGGAGATGGGACGGCCATTTTACTTGGTCATACGAGCCACGCAAAGCTATTTGCAGGGCAAAGGCAGTACCTTCATTTCTTATTCATTTTAAGACCCTGAGTGTTGGTCTGGTCCCGGGAATCGAACCTGCAACCTCCCACTCTGCAATCGAGCACTCTTACCGACTGAGCTAATCCCACTGTGGTTTAGTAATACAATTATTCATTTTATTTCAGAGAGAAGTGCAATATGAATTTGGTGAAATGGATCAAAAAAGGTGAGTTACTGTGAATGGGGCTATTCTCATGATACTGGAATGAGTCCATATTAGTTTTGTTTTACAAGATACTGAACAACATTCCATTCTTGTGTACAAGTAATTGCACTTTGCACTAATGATGTCACAAATTTCTGGTCCCTGCTGTGACTTAGACATTGAAGCAACGTGATCAGAGTTTTTATGGGAAAGTCTAATTCGCCAACAATGTTCCGTTGTCTTTGAAGATAGTTATTGATAAAAGACACAAAACCCAACTTGGTTTCAATAACATATATCTAAGGTGACAATTAACCTATTTTAAGTAATATTGCAAAGTGCTATTCCACAATCAGTTCATTCCACTTGTGAAATACCATTTCCAAATGAAATTCTTGTCCTGGTACGTGTAACCGAGCTCAATAATAATTAGCTCACAAAGCATTTTTTTTTTCAGTATTATGTTTGCAGTTCCCTTTAACGTTTTCCCACGGTACGCGTTTCTTTAGGTTCTGCTTTGTGGTTACCCGTGCTTTATCTAGCTCAGTGATTTCTCCGCTGTTACACCCTTAAACAGGAAAGAATTTAATTGATTTTAGCGTGCTTTAATTTGTCGCCATTGCTGTGCATGTAGTTATCCGCCAAGCACTCCATTTGTTTCCTCCTGTTATGATAACAGAATACGTATGTATTCTGCTGTAAAGTGCTAATCGCATTTTACAAACAGGTGTATTGCCAACAGGAAGGTTTCACTGTTTTGTGGCTTACCTACATGTAGCTATACTATGGCGTACATTTGCGGACATAAATAATTGAAAGTAAAAGACAATTTGAAGTTCAAAAATTAGACTATCCATTTCGAAATCTCGTCATATGAATTTGAAATCGCAATGAACGCAAATAGAATCAATACAGCATCATCTGAACTTGAAGTTACTTTGAACAAGTTGAAACTATAAAGGGAAAACTCGACATCGCGGATGTTGAAGTTCAAATCACCATTTCTACTAAAATGCAAATTACATGATTTGAACTTCAATTCACCTTCTCCACTCTAATAAGCCACTTAATCGTCAGCAATGCAACCATAATCTTCCACAAAATTCCAAATGAAACCTTTAATTTGAACTTAAAGTGACGTCACATATTCGAATTCGAAAAACCAAAATTTCAATTCAAAGGAAGCGGTAGTAAAAATACACAGGAACAGTAGTTTAAGAGTGAAATTGGCAATGGATTTTTCTCCAACATGTTAATTAGTAAATGTGTAGTTCCAAAAAATATGCATTCCCCCCCCCCCCCCCCCACACGGAGGACACTTTTGCTTTAGACCCCCCACCCCCCTGGAATTTTCATTCCATGTGGCAGGGTTTGCACAGGTCATGAACAACCCGGAAAGTCATGGAATTTAAGCATTTCATTTTCCAGGCCTGGAAAGTCATGGAATTTAATAGTCGGTCCTTGAAGTCATGGAAAATTAAAGTTGCTGTCAATGGCAAGGCAAAGACAATGTAGGATAGAGAGAAGTGGACACCAGAGTTTGTGTCTGTTGAACTGTTTAAGGTCTAAAAATACCGTAAAACAAGGAAAGGAAAGTCCTAAAAATTTTTGAAAGTGACAGCTAAACTAAGGTCTTGGAAAACTTAAAAAGGTCATGGAAAAAGTCATGGAATCTGAAGAGGGTTTATCGATAATTTCTGGAACTACACAATGAAAGTTTATCAGGATTGGTCAGAATATCCAGACCAAGGCCGAGGTATTAGTGGAAAGATCTATCTTTGCTGATGTTTTTTACCATATTGTTACATGTAGCTTAAACTGAATGCTAAATGGGTCCAGGGAGGAAAATATGCATTGCTCCTTATGGAACGAAAACGACCAGAGCTGTCATCAAAGGTTTAAGGTTTTATTTCCAGGATTTTATTAACTTTTGTTATTTAAAATAAGACCATGGAAATGTCTTTTGATAAATCAACAACAATGTCAGTTTGAGTGTAGACTGAATAGTTGTTAATTTTTCCCCAGCACCGTGGATCCAACAGAGTAAGGAAGTTTGTAACTACAGACTCTGGCTGCACACTGGTGGTGAAATATCATAATAAAGGAAGCTGCATTTAAGGACCTGTTGAGAAGTTGTGTTGGCTTCGTACTAATTTTATAACAAAGCTAAGAATATATTTAATACTGACAGTGCTGTAGCGATCAGAGTCAATTCTCTTTTCTCTGCAGGTATATATGGGAAATATTTAATAACCATTTCAGGTTGTTATTACAAAGAGAGGCTGGTTATTTTGACACTGATCATGTGGTTCGCCTGTCCACATTAATTTACTGACATTTATTTTATTGTAAGACTTGAACTGATCAAGAATGAAAATGATGTCAGTTGAATTTCCAGAAATTCTCAAACCCTGTGCAGTTCACAGCATTCTTACAGCAGCTTTGTACAATCTTGAAAAGGTCTTGAAGTAAAAAGTTATTGAATTCGCTTAAGGTCTTTGAAAAGTACTGGATTCCTTTATTGGGTCTTCAAAAGTCCTTTAAATTCAATACCTTGTTTAGTCCACATTGTTTTCTGTGAAATTAGATTATCTCGCAGAGGAAAATTTGGCTTGTCCTTGGTGTAAGAACCCGTAAAACTCATGGGTAATCTAATTGTTACAACATTTTTGTGCATAAACAATATTATATTTCTGTTTCCTTATTTCAAATGTTATTTCTGTACCTCAGATGCAACTTCAAGTCATACCCAGCCGTTGCAAAGTGATGTCAATGAAAGTGGTATGGCTGAAGAAGTAAAAATGGTAAATGATTCCATAGTTCAAAAAGGGGATAAGAAAATGCTGATTATTGAATAAGTCTTAGTCATTGAAAACTGTAATTTGTCCTTGAAAAGTCGTTGAAATGTGTTTGTCCAAATTTGTATGAACGATGATTCAATATCATCATGTCAGTTTTAATTTGTTGATGAAATGACATCACTGTTACTCTAAATCAATTTCTCTTATTGCCACTCAACTGGAACAAAGGATTATTACATGTATTAATGATGGATGCACCGTCAAACCAAGAAATCATGGTAAAAATAATAAGAACTTGTTTAAGAAATTTGGAAAGTAAAAATAATGTTAAAAGAAAACAGAATTGATTTTCCATCATAGTAGCACTTCAAATTAGAATTTAAAGATATAGTTGCCGTTATAATTCCATTCTTTTGAGGGATACCTAGCAGTGGCTATGACCTAAGCCAGCTTGTAACTATTAATTTGAGAAATATGTTGTGGTAAAAGAGGGTATAGGACAAACGGGCTTCTCTATTACATGCATGAAAAGCCCTAGGAAGATCTAGGCAAGTAAAGAAGATGAGAAAAAAAAGTAGTGAAAATAGTGGAAATTTGTTGTTGGTTCTCGTCCTTGCTCCGAGAGGTTTTTCTCCGGGTGCTCCAGTTTTCCCCTCTCCGTAAAAACCAACACTTCCAAATTCCAAATTGATCTGGAACGCATGGACATGTTTCACCGAGTTCTTAAGAACTCCTAAGTGCTTCATGGGAAACAAATTACAATATTTATTACAATAGAATGGGTTGATTTTCAGTTGAATTATTGAAGTTGTCTTAATTTACTCTGCTATAGAGTGGAACCTCGACTTCATGAAGGGCCAAGGGAATGGCAAAATGTGTTCGCTATAACGAGGTCCTTTTTCATATATTTTACTATTACTGGGACAAAACAAATCGTTTGTTACATCAAGGACTTCCTTATATGGGTGTTCGTTATATCGAGGTTCCACTGTAATAGTAAAGGTAAACAAAATCTTTCAGCCACTTGTGCTATATGACTGACCAAATGACAATGATGGTATTTCGACTTTCTCAGTTTGTCTGCCATTTGTTTGTTTTCTAATTTTTTCCGCGTGAGTCATTTTAAAAATAGATTATCCTTTTAAAGTAATGAGGCCCTCTCGAATTGAATTTCCATTTTTGCTCACAGGGGTGAGGGGGAGATAATTATGTCCCCAATCTGAATTTCAAAACCCATCTTTTCATCTGTAGAGGTAGCCATGGCCTGTTGGTATTTTAATATTGTTTTGTGCTTTTCTGAATACTCGAAGCTAGCTAGTCATATGGTACAATGGGCCTTTTGAAGGTGTTCAGACAGTTGTGTGATACAAAATCACCATGCTGGGAGGCAAGGGTTGTGGCCGTTTGACAGCTTTCAAAACAGGGTATCTGCTGACCCAAATCACATGGCTCAATTCTACTGACTCTAAGTGGATTTCTTTGCAAAGGTTACAAGTTTATTGTTTGATGTAAATTATAAATTTAATAACGGGAACTTCGCCTTTATTATTGCATATATATATATATATATTATTAGCTACATGCTGCCTTGGGTGCTGAGGCCCAAAAAATACTATTATTTGGAAATCTACCCCTTTTCTTTTAAAGGATCAATGGTATTTCTTGCTTTCCCGCATAACAGGTTTTGGCCAGTCAGGTGGTATGAAACTGTTATACTTACATGCAAGAAATGCACTGGAATAAGGCGGAAAAAGAGCTCGCCCCAATGAAAAAAAGAGAGGGAGAGTTCCAAATGGTTACTAGTATTTTTTGCCTCAGCACCCAAGGCAGCTTGTAGCTAATAATATACAGTATGTTTTTGTATACCCACTACCTCATTCCCACATGCTACCTTTAAAATTGTAAAAAATGGGAAACGAGCCTGGCATCGGCCATTCACATCCACATGTCTGATATAAGAAACCTAAAAAGTGAGGTTTAGCTCAAGTTATTCATAGTGTCAAAGGTCCAGTGATCATTTAATTGTTATTGTTCTTTTGCACTGCTTTCTCTGAATCAGGTTTTTCTGTTTATTGTCATTAAACATTTGCAGAGTGCAGCTCATTGAATAAAATAACACTTCCTATAGCAGAACCTAAATCTCTGGGAATACAGAGGCAACTTTTCCTTGAAAGACTTGCTCGTGTAAATTGGAGAACTTGGTTTTTTGAAAAAACTGTCAATGGTTATTTACACCACCAAGGAAAAGTTGCCATTAAAAACTTGTTCTGGTAAAAGGGGCTGATAGGATCGTCTTCTCAAAGTGGTGCCTCATTTGCAGCTCCGTCATAATTTCTTCATGTAAATAGCAAAACTTTGGCAAGTTCTTTGCCTTTTCAAGGAAAACATACTCGCTGCTCGAAGGAAGTAAGCGTAGCCCTGGCGCTATTCAAGGTCATGTTTAAAGAGAAGTTTACTTAAGCTGCATTTCAATGTGTAACCCACAACCCTGCCAAGTTAAACAACCTCCCTCTTTTGCTAATGGTATTTTTAGATGGTCACCTTTGAGATATTTCAAGGGGAAGTGGAAGACTACAAGGGACTATAATTTGAAAATCACACCATTAATGCAAATTAAGAGCGCTAAAGTGCACAAGGAGCCCTTAACACACTATCCACTTTGTGCTTGACCTAAAGCAGAAAGAAAGTCAAACCCTACACCAGGAACACTAGAATTGTTTTGCTGCTGATAATCCAATAATTACAGCATTTATACAGGGCCACTAAAGCAGCAAATGTCTTCAAAGCCATTGCAAAAGTAATATTCCAATATTCCTTAAAAAGATACAGTAATTTCAGTTATACTTTATTAAATTAATATCCTCCGTGGTTAACTACCCATTGTAGATCACGTGATATTCTCTGTCGGTTTAAAACCTTTAGAGGAGAGACCTCTTTTCAAATTCACCATTTTCACGTAGATCATAATGCACTTTGTTTCCGCCCCTAAATTTTGCATGTGCATTCTCTTTGATTTCCTTTGGGACCACTGCAATGCCGAGGAGAAATTGGAATCAATGGTTATGCAAAGCTATGGCGATTAACAAGGTGCATTATCATCTAAGAAAAGTGGTGAATATATATAAAAAATTGGTCTTCTTCTCCATCTACACCACCATATAACACTTGTCTACTCTTAATTTTGTTTGGAAATTAAGCCCTTCCCTACCCCGCCTGCTGGTGACTAAACGGAAGAGAAGAGGGGGGTAGACCACACCCACTCACCCCTCCCCGTGAGAGGAGTGGGGAAAGGAGTTAGCGTGGGTGAATAGCGTTTTTACCAGCTTCGCGATAACAATGAAAATATATGTAAAGAACATAAACGCAATTAAATCATTAGAAAGAAAAACTGGTTTACTTTAATGTATTCTCTGTCTTATCATAAAGTTATAATTTTTAGTTCATATATTTTGTAATTAATATTACTTGTCAATACACAATTCTGCCTATGGGTTGCATAAATATTTATTCAATAAACTATTCATCTAGTTTCCAGAACGAATGAACGTTTCCATCCGTCAGGAAGTAATATAGGGACTAACGCCTTTGAAATCAAATCCTGTCAACCGTCAAACCAACAATATCCCCAGAATCGTGAGATATATGCCTAACCGAAAACTTGCTCCATTTTCTAAAACACGGTACTGCGGTGCTCTTTTGAGTAAAGGGCTATAAAAAATATCCCATTTTCAAGAACACGGTAATGCGATACTCTTGAGTAAAATTTGTTTATCAAAACTCCATCATTTATATATGGCTGGGAGGCGCTCTTTTGAGAATACAGTTATCAAAAATACTCCATTTCCAAGAACAAGGCAGTGCGGCGCTCTTTTGAGTAAACAAATTTAAATACAGTTTATATTCGTGCTCTAAAACACGGCAGTGCGGCGCTCTTTTGAGTACCAAAACGATGCCAATGCGGCGCTCTTTCGAGTAAGAAATTTATGAATATATGAATAAATTATCCGGCAGTGGGGTGTGGGCTCCCGCCCAAACCCCCCTCCCCCACTCCCCTCCCGGGAAGGGGGAGAGTGGGGTGTGGGCTCCCGCCCAAACCCCCCTCCCCCACTCCCCTCCCGGGAAGGGGGAGAGTGGGGTGTGGGCTCCCGCCCAAACCCCCCTCCCCCACTCCCCTCCCGGGAAGGGGGAGAGTGGGGTGTGGGCTCCCGCCCAAACCCCCCTCCCCCACTCCCCTCCCGGGAAGGGGGAGAGTGGGGTGTGGGCTCCCGCCCAAACCCCCCTCCCCCACTCCCCTCCCGGGAAGGGGGAGAGTGGGGTGTGGGCTCCCGCCCAAACCCCCCTCCCCCACTCCCCTCCCGGGAAGGGGGAGAGTGGGGTGTGGGCTCGGCCCCTCACTCTTTAGGGGGAAAAGTTAGAGTGTTTATCCCTCAAGGAAAAACTTGTCCGATTTTTCTGTCTATGCTACCAAACAAAACATTTATGCTAGGACTTTTGAAGAAAAACCTGTCACTTAAGTCACAAGCACAAGGTAAGTAAAGGTAGGAAAGGTCTCGTTATAAACATAAACTAGCAAGATATTTGATAAGTTTTATTTGGTGGTTTAAATGGAGAAATCAAGATTTGTTTTCATATTTACCTTTTTTACTTAGACTATAATACACATTGTTTACCTTTAAAATTTTGCCCAACCATTGTATTCAATTTCTTCTGGGTATTACAGTCATCCCAAGAGAAATGGAAGACAAGAGTTGTGCAAAATTTTGGGGGTAAACAAGGTGCATTATGGTCTCCGTAAAAACAGTGAATACGAAAAAAGTTCTCCATCTACACCACCAAATAAAACTGCTCAAAAATCTTACTAGTCTAAATTGAGACCTTACTTACCCTTACTTACAGTCTGCTGGTGACTGAAAAAGAAGGTTTTTCTTGCAAAGTCTCCACATGAATGTTTTGCATAGTAACATAGATAGAAATATCAGACAAGTTTTTCCTTGAGGGATAAACTCTAACTTTTCTATTTACATTTAACAAATTAAACTGGTTAAAACACTGACTACTACTTCTTATTTAAAATAAGTTACGGAGCACAACATGATTGTCCGCAAAATCCTCGAAAGGCTGCGGTAATTTAATGTTATATTTCAATCTCCTTTCGGTTCTGTTTTTGGTGCATCTTCTTGAAGGTCAGGGCTCTTGAACTTCTTTCTTACATGGATACATACTGTCTGAAAGAAATTAAAATACAAGTAAGACGAACTTTGAGGTTTAGAATTCTTTCTAACACTAAATATAGTTCCTTAGTTTTTATTGCTGAACCTGCATGTACAGAATTAATACTCTTTGAACTTGGTTTTAGGATATAACCTTCTGTACTCTTAATTACTTATTGACACTGCTGCTTCTGAAAAGTCCATAAAAAGATGTCAACATCAGGCCTTCGAGGGCATCACTGAGACAAAACCATGGCAGATTCTTTTGTTACAGGTAAACCTTTTAGACTGTTTTTTCCTCTTGCATTTTATAAATTTTTTTGAAGTTTGATTCATGTCAACTGGAGAGTGTCCTACTATCCCCTGAACGTGTCTATAGTGGCAAATGAGGTAGAGTAAAAACATGAAATATGTTTTTGGAAGTTTTAGTTTTCAGTTAAGTTCACTTACTTGATACTTGTGTGAAACGAATAAGACTGAAATTAACTGAAAAAATTGCAAAGATCGACCAAGAGACATCGTGTCTTTTTGCATATAATCACCCATTCCCTAACTATAAGGATTGTGAGCGTGGCTAAGCAAAATTTTATAGAGAAAGAAATCTATCATAACGTTTATTAAAGCGTAGACCAAAATAAAGAAACACAACCCTTGCATAAAATCGCCTGATATTAGATTTCATCACGCAATTAACAAAATCAGTTCCAAATCAAGTTTTGTTTTTATTCAATTTCAATGGCAGATTACATTCTACATCCATGAGTAAGGTAAGCCTGAAAGAGGAAACAAAATGAAGGTAAAATATTTGTTGGTTTTTTGTTATATATTTATTTATTTTGATAACTTATTTTGAGGACATATGAAAAAAACAGCCTAGCGTAGTGTCAGCTAGAAAGTAAAACCTAACCGAAAAGAAAAGAAACTCTAAAAACAAATTATTTGTTTTTAGAGTTTCTTATTTTGCTGGTTCTTATCCAGTTTAGTAACTTTTTCTTAAGTGATTTAATTAAATTTTTCAAAGGAGCTATGTCACGATTTTTTCAGTTGTATAATAAATATAAAAACCTAGAAACACGTGCATTGAAATAAAGCACTATAATGATGATTCGATTTTACTTAAAAATTACTCTAATAATTAGTGTACGAATTTGGCTTTCGGTGGCTAAAACAGAAACGGATTGCCAACTAAGAAAACTGAGAATACTCTGTTCTTATTTCAGCTCAGCCTTTACTGTAGCAAGGGGTACTCTGCTCTTTAAAATGGTAATTTCAATTTTTAAAACTAAGAATTTGAATTTTTATATAAGTGATAATTTTTTGCACTCAAATACATTGGGCGAGTGTTTTAAAATAAGCAAACGCAATCCAAGCCATTCAGAATGAAGAAATCCTACTTACTTAAAAGAAGTCGAAAAAGTTTTTAAATATCGGGTGACCCAGAAATCGAACATAATAAATATTGTTGCAAGTTACACTCTTTGTTCTACCTTTCCTGGTATAACGAGTTGTACTGGCTTCATATTACGTATGCATAATTTTTATATCTTTAATCTTTAATCTTTAATCACAGTTCGTAACCATACATAACTGATACAAATGAACTAATACTAACATATACAATCGAACAAAAATACAAAAATGGTTAACAGGACGGTAGTAGGGGGAAACCAAATTCCCATGCTAAGACATACCTTCCAAAAAAGAAAAAAGAAAAAAAAGAAAAAAATAATTAATTAATATATAAACATATATTAAAAGACTATAAATTAGACTATAAATTATAAACCTAGATGCCTAATAATAATGATGCATAAACTTATATTAAAGACACTATGCCTAATATTTTAAGGTAAATTATGAGCGAAGGTACTTAATCAGTGAAACTTTAAAAGACTGAAGGCTAGGAGATGACATTACTTCAGAAGGCAACGGAATAAGTAATAAGTAATAGTAACGGAATAAGTAGTGACAACTGCTGGAAGCACATATTTATTTCAGGGACCCTATTTTACAGAATACATATAGGATTAGTTCAAATTCTTCTCTATGCTGATATACAAACAAAAGAAATATAGAAAGAAATACATGTACCTACTGTGGCTAAGATTTTAGTGAAATTCGTTTGCGAGTAAGAAGACGAAATCTTGGAAAGTACGTTACATTTTTCATGCTCTTAAGTCAGTGCATCAAATCCTTAACTCTATTCAGAGAGGGTTTTTTTGATCTCCTGGGACGATTAATGCACTCGTCATTTTAATAACTGTAATGTAAGGCAAAGACTTTGAAACTTTTCTGATAAATTAATTAACCTAAAGGGATTGGTGGAAATAAAAAAACGCACTCCTTGCATTTTTAGAATATAAAAATTCAAACATATGACAACTTGAGAAAAAACATTTGAATAAGATGACCAAGAAATCGAAAGATCATGTTGAAAAGTTTGAACTTTGCATGCTGGACCTAACGTTTTTATATCGATCCAATATACTAGCTGCGATTATGTAATTTTTTTTACATTTAAGAATTTAGTGGTTTTCTGTTTCCAAACAATCTCTACTGTAAAATTTCTTTTAACATAAGACAAGTTAACGAAATTTGGAAAATACGTGTACTATACGATTCTAATATTGGAGCAATTGCACGATGACGATATTTGACTACAACTACCAGAATTCAATCCGCTCTTGCTTTGTTATTTAAATTTGTCAATCCCACTGAGGATTAAAGAACAATCACAAGAAAACAACAACCTTAAGGATTCTGGTAGTTGTAGTAAAATTACGTCATCCTGCAATTGTCCTATTCTTCTCTGTGTCTAATATACAAAAAAAGAGTGTAGAAAGAAATAAATGTGCATCAATGAACCAAGCCTACTGGAGACAGAAGCTGTAGTAGGCAAAATACTTGTTCACTGAGACTAAGATTTTAATGAAATTCTCATGCAAGTTTATGGCAGAGAAAATTTGGAAAAAGAATTTCTTTCAATTGTTCCTACTCGATTTCGTTAAAACCTTTCATGATACAGCCACTGAATTTATTCAAAAAAGTACTCATCATTTTAAACATCTATTTATAATTCAACAACGATTAGAAATGATGTCAAATTTCTTTTCTGAACCTATATTTCACCGTTCTAGCCTCTAAAAATAGGTGCAAAGTCAAAAAAACTAAAATAGGAACGTGTCTCATAAAATCATTAAGTTTGCAAATATTGAAGAGAAATTCTTTAACAATGGCAGTGAAGTAACGATGAAGTTATATATGACAAAAGAACGAACTGGAAGCATCCGCCATCTTAGATTTGCCATTTTGAATTAATTAAATGCATTTTAATTTGCTTTAAAACTTATAAATTGAGGGAATCATCGAAAAAAATTAAATTCATTTGTTTATAAAAGGGTATCTTGGAAGAAAAACGAATCTACCAGTAAGATGAAATTCTGAAATAAGTAAACATTATCGTAAATTAAACTTGGCAACTGTCATTTTAAACTCTCAAATAACCGCCTAATAAGCCGGGTCACAGTAGCAGCTAAAATAAATTTGATAACTATGCAATTTTTTCTGGGCGTCAAAAATGGTCTGCCATGGCGATGTCAATGTTGAAAAAAAGTCAAGACGACTTACCAATATTTCCAGATTAATTTTAGGAAAAGTCGCTGTCTAAATGCTAGGCATAAATAAATGGAACCAAACACAAGGCGAGAAAGAGACACTTTTTCAAAAATTCTTTCACTTCCCATTTGCACTAGCTGCATGCCTAACGTTTCGAGTTCTAAAAGAGTTTTTCAGCATCCTAGGAAAGCAGATTCTCCCACGGTACGAGATTCAAATGTTTGAGATGGAAAATTGCACGAGATTAGCCGACTAATGCATGATAGAAATTATATTCTCTTTTTTCACTGCCCCATATACACTTTTGTGTTTACCCTTGCATGGGTAAATCAAACATGAATATAGTTAATGAGGAGTTTCAGCGGGTGATCAGCTCAGTATTAAGCTGAGCAAAATCTTTCAACGAAAGTCGAGTCTGTGAAAGATGTACTTATTAGCGAAAAGTGAGACTGAATCTTGGAAAAAATACTCTTCTTCTTTCGCAGTCTTTCTACTTTCGATTTCTTGCGTTTTCTAATTTGTGTTTGTGATTTGTATTTGATTGATAAAGTGGTATTTCTTTATTAGTTCGCAGTTAAAAGGACTGAATATTCGTATTATTAGCACTTGAAGATGTACTTTTCTATTTTGCTTTAATTCCAGAGCGATGAACTGATACAGCTCTAGTATTTAATGAATTTAGCAATATCAAATCAATGAGGAAAGATATCCTTATCTAATGTTTGAATAGAAAAAAAAATCATTTGCGATACTGAAATGTTGAGAAAGTAGGTGCGATATTTACAAAAGAAGAAACCTTTTTATCAATTAATATAGTCAGTAACAGCCGCATTTTCACCCAAATAAAATCTATAGAAAAATCTATATTTTAGACAGTTGTCACCTTATTTATTTATTTTTTGCCATGGCAAGGGAAAGGTAAAAGTGAAAAGAAAAGCTGTTGAAAAATTATGCGAACCTGACATCAGAAACGAATTCTCTATTTCGCTGATTCGTATTAATAAGTCCGTTAATGATCATGTCTGCGCAAGTTCGTGAAACAATATTTAAGAAATACATTCCTAACTGCTTCTTTTCTTAACCTTACTGATACTTATAAGAAGCAATCAAAGCTTCATCAGGCGCCCAAATCAATCATGGTGAGTAAAAGTTTGATTAACGGAATAAGATCAACAAACTACTACTTTCGCAAAAAAGCTGTAACGAAATTAAAACAAGGTTACAGGTGTTATAGTCCTATAGTTCTGAATCTAACTTTGGAGTAAAATAACTTTGGAATAAATTATTTCATAAAGAGCTGACCGAGAGAAAATTATTTTTCTGTTATAGCCATCGAGTACATCAACTTGATTTCAATCAGTAGATACTGATTCGGTACTGAAAAGATATCACACTATCTATCAAAAGAATATTTTAAATCAATTCATCAGGTCGTTAAAAAACTAGAAGCTCTCTGTAAGAGAGGTAACTTACTTTGGTTCGGATTTCTCTCAAAGCAATTAGATTAGATGACGTGTGCAGGCAAACGAAAACGAGGATAATGAAATTGGCTGAAACTTATTTTAGGACTAGTTGAAGAACATATATAAGAAAATTTTCTAGTTCTCTTTTGTGCGTGTCTAACAAAGCAAGCAAAAGAAGAAAAGAAAGAAACTATGTGTGCATGAACCAAGCCCAAGCTGAAGAAAAGACGCTCTATTAGGCCAATCATTGAATGAAATTCTTATGCCAGTAAGCAGACAAAATGCAGTAAAAATAATTAGTCAAATTTCATTATTGGAACTTTTGAGCCCGTGTAATACAAGAATCGAGTGACTAACTAAACCAAAAACCAATTAGTGAGTCAAATCTGAAAATCTAAAAGAGGTCCATTAAGGTTTCTATTCTTGCGGGTTATTTTTATTCAGTTAATTTCAATAAATCCTAAGTATGATGAAAGAAACCGAATTAGAGAAATACTTCTCCTGATTTCGATGGTTTCGTTTAAAGTTGTTAATCAGTGCAGAGTAACTAAATATATCGAGAACTACAGTAGCCTTCTCTCTTCTTCTTTCCACTGCTAACTTTCTTAAGCTTTTATTTGGATTTCTTGGATACATTTTAAAACATCTTTTGAAGAATAAAATTTTTAAACTGAAAGCCTATTGAAGATTTTTTTTCTTAAAAATATTCGAGAAACAATTTTGTATTTCGCACGACAAGGATGTAAATTGCATAATTATGTAGTCTAGTTTATAACCAGTGACCAGCGAATTAAAATTGGAAATTAACAAGATACTTATCCATCCTCCAGGCTTGCGAATAGTTATCATTCAAGCGAACAAGACGGACACACTTTAAGACAATTGTACATCTGAAAGGAAGAAATAGAACACAAGATTAGCTGACAGTTACAACTGAGATTGCTACTAAAATTTATCATTGGTACATGGAAATGTATAGAGGTATTTACCTGTATTTCATTATTGCCAATCAAAGTAGACGTCCTTCGTATGAAAAAGCTTTACAACTCTGAGATGAATTCTAGTACATACTTCTGTTGGCCTGAAAGAAATCCAGAAATACATCTTAGCACAAAGTCTTCATTGAATAGGACTCAGTCCCTCAAAGGCCGAAAGAATTAATCCGATATAGAAAAGTGTCAATCAAAAATCTACAGTTCGTAATCTATTGTAGCTTTGCAATTTTATCAGATTCCCAGGACCCTTAGCTTGGGGAAGGACCGCAATCCATGTGAAGTGCCATTTAACTGGGCCATTGCGCGCCCACGCTTTTCAAATTTCTATATTTTGAAATTTGTAGAATCTAAAATGGCGTTTAAATTTTTATTTTCAATTTTGACCCTTACAGGAGTTATTTTAAGGTTATATTTTATTTGATATTGTGATTTGTGAGGTGAATAATAGAAGAAAAAAACACCAGCCAAACTGTCGCAAAATCCATAAAGAAATCTTGCATGATCCGAGTAACATAATTTGTTACCCAGGGTGAATGAAAAAAAGAAAGAAGAAAAAACAGAGCAGGAAAACAAATTTCTAGATATCTGAAAGTTCTTTCTTCAGTATACGAAGTTCTGTATCTCACTGTTATAGAACTCTAGACTGAAAGTGTTACGAAAAATTAACCATCTGTTCACTTAATTTATGCTGAGACTGCACGGAATATAAATTGCTATTATAGTAATAATAAAGAACTAAATGAATAAATAAATAAACATAAACACATAAATCATGGCAGGCAGACATAAAAAAATGAAACTGAATTAGTTAATTTAGGTAGCTTGGTAGTCTATCGTGTCGTAGCTTGATGAAAACATGCTTTCACTTGCCTCGAAGTTCTTGCTTATTGTTATAAGGCTATAACGGCCTGAATAAATCTACTTACATTACCCAAGAAATTAAATGTGATTAACGTTTTTGGTAATCTACCTTATTTGATTCAACCACCAGTTATTTCAAGCTTTATCCCCTAAGGTCTAATAAACTGGCAAGGTATTGCGAGCTAGCAATCCGAGCTGCATCAAAATGTATATTTGATGAGAATATCCTGAGAACATATCTCTATATAGCATTGTATTTATATAGATGAAAAAAAAAAAACAATATCAATCTGAGCAAGGACTTAGCAGATTATTTGTAAGCTATCCAGCATGAAAAGAGAATTGTTTTAAGTCTTATGTATAAAGCCAAATTAATTGAGTGGTACGTTTTTAATTTCTGATTTCGTTTTCTTTGAATAATATCTTTGGTCTCTCAACAAAAGTTGGCAGTCAGATAAATATATATTTTTGGCAGCTTTGTGATTGTTAGAAGACTGAATAAAGACCAATTAATGCCAGTTTCTATTTCGCTGGAGTTCTAGGTAAAATGCTAAAGATATACAATTCTGGTTTTGCTTTTGATGAACGCAACGCGAATTTTGTACTAATATTAAAGCAATAAACTGATCAATTGAAAAGAATCGAAACATTCCGTAACATAGTCTCAAAATGGCTATGACGTCCTTCACATGGTTTGCTTGGGGACCCACCCTTATGGATCTTGTAGAATTGTTCCTATATACAAGCAAAATCGAATTCACCCCATGGAGCTCAAAGGAACAATTTATGTCCTTGCTTTCTGGGTGTTTGAAGCCCTCCTCCTACCCTCTACCAAGAGTAATACACTAGAGTTCGTTTTTTTTATTTTCCCATAAAGATAAAAGGAATAATTTTTTGCCCCTACTTTTTGGGTGTTTGATACCCTTCCTCCTTCCCTCTTCCAATCGAAATACACTTGTGTTTGTTTTTAATATCCCCATGAAGATTAAAGGAAGAATCTCTGTCCTTGTTTTTCCAGTATGAACGCTCTCCCCCTTCCCTCAACGAAAAATAGCTTCACAATCAGGTCTCCCACAAAACATTGAGTGGGAGCTAAAAATGAACGATTTAATCACCCTTGGGAAGAGAGGAAGGTGAATGAAAAGTTAACAAATACTTATCTCCACACTCGTCTGTTTCGTGGTGAAAAGAGACAACTCTTCTATAATGACAGTCAGTACTCCTAGCCTGCAGGACTGGCAGCTCTTAAGCGATCAACAGGTGACCCTGGATGGTCCAGTCTTCTGTGTCCCAAGCGTACAATCTAACGAAAAACAAAGATCAATGATCCTCTCAATTAGTATATACAGTAACAGAATATAAATAAGTGAGTAAATATGAGTTATCATTATACTACCCTTAAAGAATTTGTCATTATTTTGTCAGTTGATCAGTTAAAGAGGTGCTTTGAGCAGCAGATTGGTCAACATAATTGTTCGGTAGTTTTCTCAGCTGAGTTTATAGATGCAAGCCGACCCGATTACGTTGGACTTGATTTAAATGATCGACAAATATGGCTCAAAAAATATCAAAGTTCGTATCTTTTGAACCCAAAAGTGTGAAAACTGCAAACTGTACTGCGGTCACTTAAGAGCATGGATTCACGAAAGCATGCTAGCGGTGAATAAAGCTTTTTCCGATGCAGTATATTCTCTTTGCTAAGATCAAAACAAGGCTTGTAATCATGGAAGATTTTAATGCTTGTAATGCACAGTTCTTTTAGCTTTGAACCAGCTTCTTAATTTCAATTTGGCGAATTTTTGTTAATTTGATGTCGCTTTCCAGTTACTATGTAGCTTTAATTGCTTGTTGTCACAAAGGTCTCCAGTTGCAAGGCACTAAGTCAATGAGCTGAGTAACAGACCTTCTTAGCTCTTGTTAATTTTGTTTTCCCGATGCAGTTCAACTGCCGGATAATACGCCAGAAAACTGTTTAATTCAAATTTCTTCACTATATTCACGAGCATATGTATGAATAATTTATTAAAAGACTCTTTGGGCAAATTCCCGTGGGACCTTCATTAGGAAAACAAGATATACGTGCTAAAGAGGTCTATAGATGGAGCGATGCAAAGAAATACCGATAAGCCAAACCGCAGCCGAGCGCGAAAAAATGCTTGCAAAAACGAAATTTCATGTATTTTTTGATAGTTTTAAATCGCCAACATTCAACGAAATGTCGGCGAAAGAGTAGACAAGTGGACGAAATTCTGCGAATTTTGTCCTCAAGTCTTTTTCACAGTACTGTGGGTATGCATGTAAATATCCTAAGTTAAGCCTACTTTAGAGTAGACATAAGGATATTTGCAAATAGGACATGTCTAAAATAATGTCCTAATGTTCCTAAGTTATATCTCATGATATATCTTAGGCAGATTCAGTCTTATTAATGGGTTAGCTAGCCTATTTATATCTTTTGCTGGGTATTTGCTATCTTATTGTACTTTCTGCTGTTTTTCCTAAATTTCCCTTGTTTTCTTGCTCAAAAAGCTAGATTGGTAGCTCTGTTATGTTGTTACAGCGACTTCGAAAGCCATCAAGACTAATGCTCCATCTCGCCCTTGAAAAAGTCCATATGCTAAGGAGTAAATTCTAAAAAAGTCATTTGCCTAGTGATTTTGTTTATGAGCGAAGTTTTTATAATAAATGAAAAATGAACAGCTATAATTGATAAAAAAAAAGTCGTGAAGTATTAAATGAAAATCTGTAAGTTTTGTTGGTAATTCAGTTTGAACAAAGTTAAAAAATAATAATTAAAGCAGAAAACTGAGTGACCCCGACGACACAAATTCCGGCAACAAACAGTAATCAATCATCGAAAATAACAAAAGACCACACAAAAGACGCATATAAGCAAAATTAAACTTTATTGTGCTTTCTTGCATGCAGCGCATCGCAATGAAATATAAAAAATGCGGTATTTATGCCGCATTTTTACTGATCATTTGAATCAAGCCGAGAGTAACGTATCATTACGCCATACGGTTTCAAATAGTGTCTCCGGCTAAGCCAAAAAAACTATCGAATGAATGTTGACCAATTTTTGCTCAAATTTGTAGCACCTCACAAAATCTCCTAGCCTTATAAAGTGTTCATGAGACACAATTACTCCATTATACTAAATATCAATCCTACTGGATTTTTTTGCTAAAATTTTAGCTGATTAGAATTGATTTTAATTTTATATTATCATAGCATGCGAGTGATTTGATCTTTTTCAAAAGTAGAAAGTAGCGCTTCTGAGACAAACAAAATTCAATTGGGAACAGAAAATAAACTGATCATGAGATTATATAAACTAAACTCAAATCTTTTGTTTTATGCCAACACAACGAATGTTTTTAGAAACAGCCCAGATAAAAATTCACCAATTAATTTCATTATGTTTTTTTCCAAAGCAAATACGGCTATTTTCGTCGTCCTCAGTTGTAAAAACAACTTAATAGTCTATAATATTAAATACACTTATCTGTCGGCCTTCCGTTCGCTTGTCGGAATGGACTTTCCAAGGACTCTGTACGTGCATTGTCGAACGGGAGGGAATGAAAGTTCGTTGGACGCGCCATCGGTCTTTCAGATTTCTGTGTGAGAAGACAAAAGAGATTAGCGAAGTAATTAATTTCCTTGGTGCGTTTAGTCTTCACAGGTTTTCCTGGCTGTTTCTTATGCATAATATTTCCTCAAAGTTGGCTAATTTTCATTCACCGACGCCGACAAAGGGGGACAAATTCTCATTTGTTTAATTCTCGTTATTTTTAGGCAAATGTCTTCCGTTTCATTCGTACTTTTCTTTTGTAAAATAAGATCTTAATCAACATCAGATCCGCGCTAGATTAAAATAATTTTTAGACCATCATAATCAGTCAAAAAAATTTGAATTAATTTAAAAAACGTTACCAAGTATGAGTCAGTCCATTTCAATTAGAGCTGGAAGGACACTGAAAGCTAGTTTAGGCTACAATCAGTACACTTTGATACTTTTTCGCCACAAAAAATGATATCGATTTCTCGGAGATTAAGAAACTCTTACTAAGAAAACGATGAAGTTAAGACTTTTGATTACCTGGCATAAACAGAGACTGGCTGAAGGATCCCACGCCAAAGTCTTCGAGGCATTCTCTTTCAGAGAAGAAGCTGCAGGGAACTGTTGGTAGAAGGCGAACAAGTGAGCTTGTCTACTGAATACTATTGAGTCAGTTTGTATTTGCTCTAAACCTATCCAAATTGTATCCTAAAAAAAATGAAATAAACGGAGCAGCAACTCAAGTTTACTTCTAAACGACTCATCGTGTGATGTAAGAGTTTGGCCAAGAACTTCAGTCCACACGCGTCGCCTTTACTTTATAACACATTTTCAGTTATAGAGACACAGGCTCTGATGTATAAACCTCTGAAAGAAATGACAGATTAACAGAACAAACCTGTTATCGTCTTGACTAATGTAGCAAAAATTAATCCAAAAGAGGCAGCACCACAGCATTTAGCCTTCCGGTCACTTCTTTCAATTCTAATACTGGGTGTGTTCCTTGGTTTTATACCCTCTGGTATAAACGCTGACTAAATTTATTCAGCGCAGTCGAGAAATACTTTTTACGGAGCTGAAAAAAAAAACAAAAGGAAGTGTTACTTTATGACTCTTCCAAGAATTATGCAAAATCCCACCTTACAACCTGTTGTTTTCGGCTTGTCGGAATTTCATGCAATGTTTTGTACAATGTAATCAAGCAAGCTCCTTACCATCCTTAGTTTTCATGGTATTACCAAGAGAAAAGTGTTTTTGATGTCTAGATTGCGGTGGCGGCCGTTCCTAGTTTTGTGATGCTTGCTTCGTTCATCTGAACTGTCATGCACCCTTACGGATGGCCTGAGTACAAATGATACTACTTTTACTCTTGTAGAAATTTCCTTTTCTTTTTTCCTGTATGACATAGCGAGGGCAAAACAAGACGCATTTTATTGGGGTTTGAACAAAAACGCCTTTATCCGTTGATGAATCGTATAATTGTCACATTTGGGGAAAACGCCAACATGAGGTGAGAGAAGATTATCATCATTTGTTTCCTAGCTTGTCATTGGTGTATTAAACACGACAAAAACAACAAGTTATTTCAGTATTACCATTTCTATACATGGTGTTACTGAGTAAGTTTGAATGACTTAAGTTCTATTTTCGGAGCGGAGGTAATTTGGGAAATATCAATATAGTCATCATGTTTCACAGATATCAACAAGGAAAGACTGGAGTTTCATAGTTTTGAAGCGTTTTTTTGGGAGCTGGAACATCATTTCAAATTTTAGCTCCTACTCTTGAAAAAGCTCTCTTTTGGATATCTAACCTAGATTTCTTAATATAGAGGTTATTTGACGGGGAAGACCGAGTGTTATAAGAATGAATACTAGGGTTGCGTTCGATTGGGAAATCCGGATTTCGGATTTTGCAATCGAACGCGAAATCCGAAAACGGATTTCCCCTCCGAGAAATCCGTCCTCAGGATGGATTTCAATTGAGAAATCCAAATCCGGATTTCATGGATTTCCTTTTTGCCGTTCGACTGCGAAATCCGAAAAAGGATTTGCAAAACTGTCCTAGTGAACAGCAATGTTCTTTTTGTTAATTATGCGTGCGCTTACAAGACCACTATTCTAAAGACAGTTTAGCTTTTAATTAGCTTTACGCTACTTTTCTTGCGTGCGTTATATTACGCGCCTTTATGAAAACTTGCGTAAAGCTTTGCCTTCGAACTTTACGGAACTTTAAGGAATCAGGTACAGTTCAGTAATTTTCACTTTTCGTGCTGTATTTTTCAAATCCTTTTTCAGATTTCCCGATCGAATGGTAAAAATGAAAATCCAAAAAAGTAGGCAAACGCGTGAGAAATTACAGTGTTTGTATGAAAATCTCATGTCGAATAATTTGCGTAGAACAGCTGTTCTGAAAAAAAAAAAAAGAATTGTAAACTAAAGCTTCACTCCTAAGGATTCTACCGAAATAAATTGAGGGCGTTACATGGGCTAGAAGACCTAGAACCATTTTTTAAAATTTTCTATACATTTGTCTGTAAGAAAGTCCCGGACAAATATATGGAAAATATAAAGCAAGCTTCTGCAGAAATTTAAGCACAGGTATACGCTTCCAAAAAATTGTTAGTACAATCCTTGGTCTTCTAGCTTTAGTTTACAAGTCATATTTTATTCAGAACAGCCGTTTTACGTAAATTAACCTTTGACAAGATCTATAGGTACTGGGTACCTTTCGATTTGTTATATCGTGCATTAAACAACAGACGGATTTGTAAAGAAAATTTAGTGGTAGTATTTCAGCATCAGTAAACAGAGGGACAGCATGTTTATCTCTCTTTGCATAAAATATAAATCTAAGTGTTCGTTTTTGAAGGATTAAAATTTTCGTCAGGTGAGGATTTACTCGCAAGTCCCCATGCTCTTAGTCCATAAGATATATAAGGCAATATTAAGTATTATATGAGGGAAGATCATCGCAATTATATACGCAACTTTTACAGTTGCGAAAAGAAAGCCTGAAAAAAATTCAGGCTTGTACGGGACTCGAACCCTTGACCTCTGCGATACCGGTGCAGCGCTCTACCAATTAAGCTAACAAGCCAACTGGAAGCAAGTCTATACACTTTTTTGCGAGGAGGGGGGTTTAATATATTTAGTCCTCGATAATGGAAAACTACTGCGAGAGACTGAACTGACACCAGTTCCTTGTATATTAGAAGCGCACCCAGGACAATTTCAAGGGCGTCTTCCTTTTTTATTTAATTTCTAATGACTTTAACTTAAAAATTCTTTAACTTTATCATCATCATCATCATTATCATCACTACTATTTTCACTTGAGACTGGTCAGCATCTGAATTTTACAATACCGCCACAGCACATCCTGAAACTAGCATCATAAGCTTGGGTTCCGCAACACGCGGGTCTTATTCCCGACCTGAATTGTACAGTACCACCACAGCACATCCTGAAATTAGCATCGTAAGCTTGGGTCCCGCAACACGCGGGTTTTATTCCCGACCTGAATTGTACAGTACCACCACAGCACATACGAAATGTCGGGTTGTAAGTTGTTCCTCCACATCTAGCGATAATAAATCGACGTTGCTTGCTTTCTGTTGTCATGTCATCTAGTGGCGAATAAAACAAAAACGACTTAAGTCCCAGGCCTTAGCAAAACGTCAACAAAATGCATACACGAGAAAAGAGGTAGAAGAAGAATTTCGTACCAATATCGTACTTGTGATGGTGCGTTAAAGCTTGTATTTTTGTAAAGAGAAACTAAACTAATTCAGCACCGTGAACTAACCTTGCTCCTCTTTCGAACCATCGTAATCTTTGAAGTTATCATCTTGGAATTCAGCATCCTCCTCATGAGGGGCTTCACTACGGCTTCTTTGGCCCCTTAAATTTCCATATTTGAAATATGTCAGCGAATCTAGTTCTTCCGGCAGTAAGTTAGCAGCATAGCTGCCGCAAAAACACAAGACCACAGCCGCAATAAATGCAAAGGCTAGCTTGACCATTGTTGGTATACTGAATATGCTCTCCTCTGATTCTCAGTCACTGACTGCTTCACTCCCTTGAACATTCTGATGCTTTTATAGTGTCGGGTCCGCCCCTCTTTTCGCGTACCTTTTCACTTTCGCGTCTTCCCAGTCTTTCGCGTCTTTCCCGCAATTTAAGAACCTGGAACATGCTAGAACTTGAGTTATTGAATTGATTTTTCTGGTTGTTGTCACTAATTTGGATTGTTTGTCAACAGGTTCAGTTTTTCCTTGGTATAAGGAAGCTTGAAAAGCATGTTATATGATCATTCATATGTTTGGAACCTGTCCCACGGCTCGAGAAAGTGAAACATCGAGATCTATCATTCGTAAAAATTTATTACGTCAATTATGTCCACTTTTGACACATTCATTTAACTCATTTTCATTTCATTTCACTCACTTTCGTTGGTATTTGGGTATAGTAATGAATGATGTTTAAAGGAAAGGAGAATGTAATTTTAATAAACCAACGATAAGAAAATAATGTATAATTCATTGCTGAGCCTCAAGATATTTCTTTAATTTGTTTTATTCCCTCAAGCCTTGAAGCCAAGTACGAATTTTAATATATCAACATTGAAATATTTACTTTCAAGATTTCTGATCTTGTCAATATTAAAACTTGAAATTCTTTCAGATAGAACTTCCCCGTTCGGCTTCTTCTTTTGGGAACTACTAGCTCGAGTCGGCAGAGATCACAGTACAACAGTACTATCTAGTGCAGCTCAAGTTGGGTTTAAAGATGACCCAGGGATAAAATGGCATTTAGACACTGAGTTCTATTTACTAAGCGCAAGTTATTTGGCCATTTTTTTCCTGCTTGCTGATACCGTATTTTAACGTCATCCGAAAATTTACGGCAGAATCAGACACGCGTCAAGTCTATTTGTTGTGGTGGCGGCCTCAAAGAACTGACTTCGCCCATATTTCTCAAGGAAAAGGCTTTCGCAACTTGTGGTCTCTCAGGCAGTTTTTACCCTTTTAGTGATCATGCAAATCATATGGAATCTGGTTGGCAAAAGGTTTAGGGTTAGACATCGACAATGACTAGAACCCACACAGAACTTTCGCTGTTGGTCACTGTCAACAAAAACGGTCCTATTCAGGACTACGTTCACCCGGACGGTCAAACTCAACCTACTTATGAAATGGCCCCTGCTGGGTTCAAATATTTCACAAACTTAATTTACTTTGCGATTTTTAAGAAAAAAGAAACTGAATTACTGTCAACAAGCATTTAAAACACCAAAATTGACCCTGTCACAATATCATTGTCGGAAGTTAATTGCGTGGTTTCGAACTGAAATTAGAATAAGTTACTCGAAACCGAATTCTCCTTTAATCATAACCATTACAATTTCTTCAAATTTGATCTTTGCATTAACTGCCTTATTTTTCACTAATCATTGTGTAGCCAATCTAATGCTCAAGGATTTTCTCAAGGAAAAGGCTTTTGCAACTTGTGGTCTCTCAGGCAGTTTTAGTGATCATGCAAATCATATGGAAACTAGTTGGCAAAAGGTTTAGGGCTAGACATCGACAATCTTGACTAAATAGCCACAATTATGCACAAATTGAGAATAGCTACGAATATTTTGAGTTTTCTCATGTGCGTTATGAGCATTTTGAATTTCATTGGTCAGAAATAGCCAAGTGACAGCTGTCCAACCTCCACTGGAAGGAATCTTTGCCGCCAGATTGATCGCATAAATAATTGCAAAGCAAGACGTTTATAGGCTATGACCTCATATGGTGAATATCACGTTTCTGTCTTGGAATTATACCTTCCCTCAGCACGACTAGTTTTGGAATGTGGTACTGTAACTGACTAGGGGCCATTCAAATTTAATTTTTGGCAGCTGGGGAGATTTGGACAATTCTTTTCTCCGTGATTTTTTCAAGTATTCTATAACTTTTCACCATTTATTATATCCATTTTCAAATCACTGGTGATCCCTGTACTGTCGCAATTTGTAATAAATCCATCGCACTTTGTAATACCTGTCGCAATTTGTAATAAACCGTGTCGCAATTTGTAATAAAAAAGCTGTCGCAATTTGTAATAACTTGAGTCCATCGCACTTTGTAATAAACTAAGCTGTCGCAATTTGTAATAATTCCATCGCACTTTGTAATAATTTTTTGAGAGTGATTCAACTTACTTCGTCAACATTAAAATAATGCCAAAATATGCATGGTACTTCATAAACAAAGATGATGACGTCTGCTAGCATGTAACATGTTCCTAACATTTTCTTTGGTCAAACATGCATGTCTTCCGCTATAAATTTTTCTGCCCTGATTAATCACGTGACTAACTAGAAACGCCTTTATGAAAGACATGAAACTTCCTGTGACATATCACCAAAAGGATATGAATCACGTTTAAATTAAAAAATATTTAAATAAGAAAGGCAACATTTAACAACAGAAAATTCATGAATAACCTGGCATTCGTCGTCCAAATCCATGTTTGCTGGCCACATGACACGTGAAGTCTTCGTTAGGGGGGGGGGGGGGATAATCCCATATATGGATGGGCTAGATAGGTAAGTACCGCCTGATAGGGTATGGTTTTTGAGGATCTCGAGCCTTTAATAGGGTATCATTTTTTACGTTGTTGGCCTTGTGTCTTTGGTTTGATCCTTAGATAGGGTAACTCAAGTAGTAATGGATGGTTTATTCCATCCTTTCCATTTTGTAGAAAAACAGTAATCCAGAACACGCTCGGAAGAATTGCAAGGTCTTACGAGTTGTATATACGCAGGGAAGGATAATTTTTTACCATCCCCATCGTATTTTCTTTAGAGGACTCCTTACAGAAAACAATTGTTTTAAGATGCAATGAGTACTCCTTTTGTTCTTATATGGGACCAAATCAAGTGAGAATAATGGACCAAATGCCCAGCCGGCTCAGTGTAAGACCCCAAGTGAGTGTTATAAAAACAGGTACATACGAAGGTATTGGCCAGCGACTAATTGGATTTTGTGTTTAGGTTTCTGTTGTGCTTCGAAGGTTTGCCACTAGTGACGTTTTGTTTTATTTGCAGTAAACATTTTGAATCTTTCCAGGCCTCGTTTGATCAAGTTGGCCAAAATATGGAAGCCACTATTACTTCTTTAAGGTTGCTCGTTAGACAAGAACGGTGTACCACGTGATGTGTCAACCTGTTATAAGATGTAACAAGGAAAGCTTGAACTCTCCTGGTGTCCTTATTCGAATGATGTAGGAGGGATATTACGATTAGCGGAAATAAAATGCTTTTTAATAATGGCTTGTTTGTGTCTAGTGTGTCTAGCTCTGTCTAGATCCTCTACTCTGGCAATGCTCTGTCCAGAGGCACATCCCCGTATTGGCCATGTAAGGAAGTACACCCGCCGGGTAACCATTGAATGCAAGCCACCTAGTACAATAGCAAGGTTCAAGAATACAGCGTTTCGTAAGTCAGATAACTAATCAAAATTAATCTAAAAAAATGTTTAGGACTGTGAATAAAGTTAAATGTTTGAATGAGCGGAGATGTTACGTGCTAGCAGACGTCATCTCCATCTTTGTTTATGAAGTACCATGCATATTTTGGCGTTATATTAATGTTGACGAAGTAAGTTTAATTACTCTCAAAAAGTTATTACAAAGTGCGATGGAATTATTACAAACGACAGCTTAGTTTATTACAAAGTGCGATGGACAGTTGTTACAAATTGCGACAGCTTTTTTATAAATTGCGACAGGTATTACAAAGTGCGATCGATTTATTACAAATCGCGACAGGTATTACAAAGTGCGATGATTACAGTCGAACCCCGCTATTTCGAACTCGGTTAATTCGAAGTCCCCGCTATTTCGAAGGAAGATCGAATTCCCCTGGATTTACCCTTCCCCTTTACGCTTCTCCGGTTATTTCGAAACCCCGCTATTTCGAACTTTTTTTCCATTTTCCTTGGGACTTCGAAATAGCGGGGTTCGACTGTACTGTATTACAAATTGCGACAGTACAGATCCCTGCAATCTGATTGGCTCTCATCAGTGTGATCGATTCACGAATCACATCTGGTTCTAAATCGCATCATTTCTGTTTTAAATCGCACCATTTTCGCTCTATATTGCATCATATCTGTGTCGGGTACAAAATGAGACGTATAAGCCTCTTTGTTTTTGCTTTTCAACCTGAAACAGGCTACCAGATCAAATAAATATATTGTTACTGACGGAAGTCAATTTCAAAATGGCTGTAACAAAGTGGTAATTGAACTTCGTATGATGTCAGACTAAATTCCCTTCAGTTCAATTACCATTATAAATTATATTATAAAACTTTTCAGTTCTCGGGCCATCGTAGTTTGATAAAAAATAAAACACAAACAGCGGTGATAAACATTGTGAGTTTTCGCATTTTTATGCGATGATGTGTATGTTGTATGCTATTTAACATACATTTTCAAAAGTGATCTTAACTGACCGTTAAGAAAATGACGAGACTATATATTCAAAAATTACAAGGGGTCTGGAGATGAGATTAGGAATTTAAACATTCTTAACAGTAACTGAATGAATACAAAAGGCAACAGCTTAAAAAGCATCAACATTTCACTGCTGATGTTGACGCTGGCTTAATAAAGGTCTTGAATAAACAATGTTTCTTTTATCTCACTGCAATGATGAATCTGTTTTGCCAGATGCTAAGATTTCGAAGTGATCCCATTTAATGTTATGTCCGGTGGCAGTGATATGGTCCGCAATATTAGCTGAAGAGTGATCATTTTCTGTTAGGGACTTGAAGTGTTCAGTCTCACTGTCATGGAACCGTCGCTTAGTTTCACCAATGTAAAAATCATTGCGATCCCAACAACAAGCTTTGTAAATGACTTTAGATCTTTGAGAGCGATTAAGGTGGTCCTTGCATGGAAAGAAAGATTTAATATGGCAGGTGTTTTGAAAAATTATTTTTAAATTAACACAAGAGTAAAACTGGTAAATACAGGATTTTAGGCCTTTAGAAATTCGGTAATCATGTTCTTCACTTTGGTTTCGGTACGTTGATGACACTTTCACCATGTTTAACAACAAAGGCTTTGCTAATGAGTTTCTACAGTATTTAAACAGTCGTCACAACAGTATTAAGTTTACCATTGAACTTGAACATGACAACAAAATTCCGTTTTTCGATATCCTAGTAGAACGCGTCCCCAACACCTCCAAGTTTATGGTATCTGTCTACCCGGAAAAAGACATTCACAGGTTTTTATACTAAATGGGACTCTTTCATTCCTCGCAAATTAAACTTAATCCGCACTCTGACTTATCGTTGCTACCAAATTTGCTCCTCCTCTTCTTTGCTACAATCTGCCCTGGATGATCTAAGAAAAGTTCTTCTTCAGAATGGTTACCCCCAAGGAAAAATCAACTTCCACGTCAATGATGTTTTGGAACGAAACCGAAACAAGCGAGTTGTTCCTTTTTCTATGGTCCCTTAGAAGGATGTTATTATTTTGTTACCTTACTTAGGTTTTCAAAGCAACCAAATTTCTAAACTTGAAAATCCTGTATTTACCAGTTTTACTCTTGTGTTAATTTAACTATAATTTTTCAAAACGCTTACCGTATTAAATCTTTCTTTCCATACAAGGACCGCCTTCATTTATTTAGCTCTCAAAGATCCGAATTCATTTACAAAGCTTGTTGTTGGGATTGTAATGATATTTACATTGGTAAAACTAAGCGACGGCTCCATGATAGCAAGACTGAACACTTCAAGTCCCTAACAAAAAATGATCACTCTTCAGCTATTGCTTACCATATCACTGCCACCCGACATAACATTAAATCATAGTTATTAGAGGAGACTGGTTATGAAAAGCGGCAAACATCAATGATAAAAACAACAGTGCTGCAGTTTATGTTGGAAGTACCGTGAAAGTGCACAATCCTTTGTTTTCTGTTGCAAATTGTTACGGAATAAATTAATGCAACGTTTTTATTGGTCAATACAATCAAAATGATAGGAATTCTTTTGAACGTTGTGCACTTTCAGGTCCACAAAAACATATAACAAAGGAGTCTGACGGGTTTCATAACCATTCCACTCAATTAACTATGATTAAATGGGATCACTTTGAAATCTTAGCATCTGGCAAAACAGATTATCATTGTAAGATAAAAGAAACATTGTTTATTTAAGACCTTAAGCCAGCTTTTAATGTCAACATCAGCAGTGACAACAACAAAATGGTCGCTGGCTATTCCTTTGGCATCTACATGTATCTGATATTGATTCCTGTGTAAAATTACTGAAATTAACATTTCTGATTGTTAAAATTTAAGTTACTGATTATTATCCCGTTTTAGACTTGAACGACTTCGTTATCCAACTAGACGAGGAAGTTGAAGGCATGCAGTCAACCATCTTAAGAGGCAGTCTCCCTAAAAACGGTCCACTCGATTTCGCGACAAAAAATACTTTTGCTTTATTTTTTGTTGCTGAAGAGGCTTTAGTAGGTGTATACTAAAATCGCTATTTTTGTTTTCAAATTCTTATTCTTAGCTCTGCTACAAGCCAAAAACGAATTGAGTCCATCTCGGCTTCTCAGAGAGTGTTTCGAAGACTAAAATTGATGGATTATGAAAAGCGCGTTGCAAACAACCGAATGCCCGCACAAAAAATCTGTTCGATTCAGTTTTTTTAGTTAACCTTCGATAGTTCACAGGCTAAATAAAAATATCTTTGATCAAAACGTGTTCAAGTTACAGTGGTTCAAAGAATACCTATTTTGCAGGCTTGATCGAAACCTTGAAAGTAAGGAAGATTTGAGGCAAAATATCTCAAAAGTTGCGGCCTAAATCTGGTTTAAAAATCATATCAAAGTAAAGTTTTAAGCTTATTTTTTTGGTTTATAGGCTCGGACTTGCGGGTATCTTCTGGGATTGCAACCAACAGTAGATTATAATCTGCCATTTTGCGTATTTGCATAATTACAGGCCGTGTCAGATGTCATGATTGTACAGGTTAAAAGTTCCATAAAATTGCCTCTTTTGACACTTGAATTCGTCTCCGGCCTCTAAAAGAAAGTAATTAAGCTTCTTTAAGTACTTTTGAATCGAATGAGATATACTAACAGGGATGGTCATGCATGTTACTGATTACCACGATCAACTGGCGGGCGCCATCGTCTTGTAACTACCTGCACTGAACAGTAAACAATGTTTTTAATAGAATTCTCTAGATCAGAAGTTGATCCAAGCTCTCTAAGGAATGAAACTAAATATCACTTTCCCGGGATACAAAACATGTACAAGAAAGGCAACGTAGAATTTTAAGTTCTTTCCGCAATTTCAGAGTGAATTTCACCGCGGTGCATATAAAAGTTCATAAATTATTGCCCGGCATGTGCAATCGATAAAACCGATAATCGATAACATTCGATAACAATCGATAAAAATTAGTAAATTGTATCGGAAATCGATTAAAATCGATAAAAGGACACGTTGTGAGTAATCGATAATTATCGATTTTTAAATTAATGTTATCGATTTTATCGAATTTCTAAAATGTATCAAATCTTCCATAAAAACACTCTTACGATTCAATGAATCAAGTAGGACGAATTTAAAGATTTATTTAACAAATCGATAATTGAATGAATACTGATAATCAAATAATATTAACACGATTCCCTGGCATGATTCAACGGGGAAACGCAACATAACATAACCGCTTTTTGTATTTACTCAGAAACTGTTCAAGCTAAATGTCGTAATGACATCCTACAAATACATGTACTACGAAGTACGAAGCTGCGTAGTTGTAATGCTAGACATTGTCTCCAGTAAATGTTTTGTCAGCAAAACCCTCGCCGCCGCAAAAATCATACTACAAATCAGAGCTAAAATCATTCTATAAATAAGTAAAACGAAGTAAATGATGAACTCCGCAACTAAAGCAGAAGAGAGGTAATGAAACAAAAATAACTGATATAAATTTGAAAGGAACTCAACATTAAGAAGCTCAGAAAACATGTTTGTAAATGCCAATAAAATTAACATTAAAATGATTATGGTCAAAATGCGCCTTTTCCTCTGTGGATCATACATGATCCACAAAGGCAGAGGATGCGTGTCATTTCTAAACTGATTCCAATAATTTTGGCGAGAGCGTTCTGAGGTTTTTTGACTGTGGACTGATTTGCTGCTGTGGGCATGAGAATATGTTGCTTCTCTGTGGCTCTCGCGGACTTCTTTTACTTTTTCCATTAGTTGGGCCTTTGTTGAATTGTGTTTAAAACTGACACCCATCTCCTTTAAAACCTCTTTCAGTAATGCCACACTCATCTCTTCTGGGGGTCCTTGTTTCTTTTTTCTTATTCTAGTTTCTTTCTCCTTTGACTCCTCTTCTTGTCTTCTTTTCTCTGTTTCTTGAAGTTGCGGCAGCATTGCTAATATATTTTTGACATCATCGCCATTTACTTCCAAAACATTCTCCCGTTCAATTAGAGTTAGTTCGGCTATAAGGGATTTCATTGGGCACCAGACGAAACGGTTTTTAACTTGTAAAATCCAGGTGTTAGTTTCAGTGTCTACCGGTGCTACATTAACACAACAGGTCACTGTGCTACTCTTGGAATCCTTACTATCACAAGTTAAAATAGGATATGCACTTTTTGCACAGGGATTGCAATACATTCGGATGACTTTACCAATTATAAGTCCTTCCTTGCCCATCCAAAAAGCCGCGAATGAGTTACAAATCAAGTCTTCCTTTTCTTGCGATCTCGATATTCTGTAACATTTAAAGTGACACTCGATAAGGAGGACAGAAGTGCTCTTATGACTTTTGTTCAAGAAAAAGGGGGATCTATCGAAGAATGCGCAGTTCAAGCCGCCCGCCCGCAGGAAGCAGAATCGTTGTTGATTTCCGAAGACAAGAATGCTGAAAGTAAGTAATTTACACCATTCCGCTTGGAAATATGGTCACCAGAATCTGTTTTTAAAATAGTGTGCAACGGACAGTCAGAAGTCCTTATTCTTGGCAATGTTTTGAATTTTTAGAAGACGAAAGGGAACCGGTCCAGACGCCAAAAGCCATAGCGGATGGTGTCATTGCCTGGCTAAAGAAGAATAGCGTAAGCCAGGCATTATTTGCTGAGAAAATTTTAAGCAGAAAGCAGTCAACACTCTCTGACGTTTTAAGACAGCCGCCGGCCGAGCTACCAAAAGGCCAAGGCAAATGGATCTACGAGAAAATGGAGAATTTTCTCAATGACAAACAGGAGCAGCAACAACTTATTGCTCTCAAACAAGGTATTTGGGTTTTATATCATTTTCGAAGTATATTCTAGGATATAATTCAAGACGGACATAATCTACTGAGGGGGGGGGGGGGGGTGAGCAAGGAAGGTCAATCCCTTAAAAGGGCTTTAAAAAGTCGGTATCTTTTCTTAGGTAAATGACCTAAATAGAGAGAAAAATCGGAAATTTAGGGTAGGAAAATGGACGACGTTTGCCTTAAGCCCAGCTAAAACAGGGTTAGTTTACCGTGGCGGACCGCCTCTACCCACCCAAGGGTATATCAAGTAACATCCCCTCCCCTTCTCCCAAAATGCCTTTATAATGACATGAGACTCTTTGTTAGGAAAGAGAAAAGCAGCTGTTAGCTCCGATGAGGAGGAAGTGAATGCTGCAAAGAAAAAGAGGGTCCACTTTACTGAATTTCAGCTGAGTGGACTAAACCATGCATATGGAAGGACAAAGGGCCGTCCGACGGCACAGCTAATGGAAAAGTTGGCCGAGAACTTTGACTTAGAGCAACACCAAGTAAGTGAATTTAAGATAGCTTTTTCCTGGAGATATAAAGTAAAATCATCGAGAGACCTTGCGAGAATATACCGGGAATATAAGAGTCAAAATGATTAACCGGGATACGGTTGCATGCAATAAACATATAAATTTGGTTTCTTTTTTTTTTTCCTTTTAGGTTAAAACATGGTTCCAGAACCAAAGAAACAAAAGAAAAAACAAAGAATGAAGTTAATGTGTTGACTGAATGAAATAAATCCTTGGTTGCTTAATGTTTCTGTTCATTGTTTTATATTAAATTAAAACGCTGTCCACATAGAAGCAGTTTTATTTTGTATGGTTTTTGATACTCCGTTAACATCGATTACTCGATAAAATCGATATCGTTAAATACGCGGAAGACTGTGAGTATCGATTTCTATCGATTGATCGATAAAATCGATATCGATTAATTAAAAATTATCGATTGATATCGATTTATCGAACGGTTTTCCGATATCGGTTTTTATCGATTGGTCATACCGGGATTATTGTAGTAATCAGGCTGTTTAAAAACGTTTGACGCACAACAAAAACAATTAGTCATTTACCGTTTTATCTGTTCTCGGTAAATAAGACGCTTACCTTTACTTTAGATTCTTGATGGAAGAAGTCTATCCAGGCAGCTGAAGTTAGGCAGTTTCGTTTCAAAATCAAATCATA
>OZ037785.1:28653803-28681303 GCA_964035525.1 Porites cylindrica
GGATTCGGAAACCCGCATTTGGATTTTCCCAAAAAAACGCAACCCAAGTGTGGTTATTTTCATTTAAGTGTTCATGTAGTTGTGGAACTGAGTAGTAACACAATGCGAGGGAACTGGGGATTTCGGTGGAGGCCAAAAAATGCGCTACCAAAATCTCGTCGGGATGGACCTGCTGGCCGTAGATACCTTGCGTAACACTGTTTCAGTTCCAGAAGGACACGTTTGGTCTATGGCTTGAGCATGGTTTTAAAAAGAAATCACGAAAGGGTTCAAACTGTCCACAAATGCGACTGTTTACACTGTACAAGAATATCCACTTACGATCATTCACGTGTGGATGGACGCTTTCAGGGAGCTTAAGCGAGGGCGTTTTGAGCGACGCGCGTCAACCGGAAGTGAGACGTATTTTCTTTAACATGCTTTGGCGCTGCCATGAGAGAAAACGCCCTTGGCATTTCAAACTTGCAGACGATTTGTCCCAAATTTTAAGCACATCCACTGCCCAAGAATGCAAAAGGTGTACTTCCGGTTGAATTGCGTCGCTCAAAAGCTTGTCTACTGTGAACCCCTGAACAGACTATTAAATGCTGGCATAGCCTCAGGTTAATTTATGCTGTAAGCTTACAGGTTTTGTTATTTATTCATTTCCTTTTTTGGAAATTCGGTAAACGAATTATCGCACAGGCAACACGCGATATATTTAAAAAAGACCTTAGAGTGCACGTGTACTCGGCTGACGCCACAACAGGAGGAAAGGGTAGTGAAACTACATAGTGAATGAGTGTGACTTTGACATGGAGCCTACCCTGCGAACAGAGTCTCCTTCGATCTTCAAGAAGCAAAGATGTTTTTTCCTCTTTTTATTTTATTTTCTTTTTTAAAAAAAAAGGATCCACTCAGGTTGCATATCAAAGTCCTTAAGTTCTGAATAGAATTTTAGCTGGACTGATAAAAGTACATTTTAGGGATTCAAGATATCGGAGCCCGTAGTTGATAGAATTTGACATTACCGGTTTGTCTTGAGCTGACAGGGTTGCTTGACCTTTTAGGCCACTAAGTTTTACGCAAAATGAACTGTGCGCAACTTCGGACAAAAACACGAACTTCAATATCTCAAAAACTATGCTATGTAAAGACGGGATTTCAAATTCTTTATGCAGTAAAACGGTTTAATTCACTATTTTCAAGGTAATTTTCGCTTATGCAATCGAATTGAGTTCAAACTATTTTTCGTAAATTACGGTAATTCATGACATTTCTAAACAAATTGAACAGCGCGCGCGTATAGGAAAAATATTTGCTGGTTGGCACTTAGCGATAGCTATTACTAGTGAATGCATTTTCCTTATAGCTCTCAAAATTACCACAATTCTTTCTGAAAAAAAAAAGTTAAACTGAGAAGCTACTAGCTACTAAGCTGGTACCCAGGGTGAGAATTGACGACAAACTAAAAGGAAAATAACCATCCCTAATCGACGATGCCGTTGCGCCTTCACTCTGTCGGGGAAGTGTAAAGGATAAGTGGCTTTTTGAAATATTTCTTGAAATCATTGAGATCAACAACTGCACTTAACGTCTCCTTTCATTCAGGTTAAAATTAATACAACATTACCAAGCTATGGGTACACTGTAACGTGTAACGTGTGTGCTACGCAACGCGCTGGGATTAAGCCTAAGCAGTTAAAAGCAGTTACGTCCTAATGTGACGTGATATGAATACCCGAAGCTATGCTTAAATATATAGCCTGGAAAAACTCGATAGCACAGGAAACAAAACACCCGTCCGATTTTAAAGCAGTCATAGTTGAACGATTGCTGTTGTTTCTTAGTACCAAACCACAGCACGTTGTGGACAAGCGATCTGAAACTGATCTGTTTGTTAACAGCTTGTTTGATAACTCAGTAAAACAACAATTACAATTGGCATTAAATTAATGGCACAATAAAGGTATTGCAACTATTCTGAACCACAGCTCTGATACATGGGTTATCAACAATTAAAAATCATACTGCACTCACGTCGTAGTACACGAATAATGTGCTCTTGATTTACTGACTCGCTAAATAATCTATGGCGGCTTCCCACTAGTGCATAATTGTTTGGAAACGCCTACCTTTAATGCGTTTTGGCTTTTCGTCCACACTAAAACGATAAATAAGCCGATGTTTTCATAAAACGGTCTCAAAGGTGGAGACTTTTCAAAATGGAGGTCAACGGTTATGTAAAAAGAGCAAAAACGGTTATGTATAAAGAGCAAAAACGGAGGTTTACGAATGAGCTGACTTCACAGCTCAACACGCCCTTTAAAATACCCTGGGAGCGAAAACATTTGTCTCCAGATATGTGTTTTGCCTAGTTTAGTATTGACTGTAGAAAACGAAACTTAGACGCAAGTATGGACATCCATAGTTTCGTTGCCGTTTTCGTGATCGCCAAAACCGGAGGCGTTTTGATCAGTTTTGATAACACATTAGTGTGGGCATGGCCTTAAAAAGTTATACCACGTGTTCAGTGCATATTTAACGCTGTTGGTTAGAGTTTTAAAAGAAAAAAAACTTGTTTTCGGATACCCTCCGTCTTTAGTTTGGACTGACTATCTTAGCTTATCTTATGCTTTCCAATAAAACGTTACAAAGACAAACATTAATCTAAAGTCAAAAAATTGAACAAACTGACTGAACAAAACCCGAAAGTTGGACTAACTATAAAGTGACAGATGTCAAAGTGAAAGACGGCGGATCGGATCGAAACTCACCATTCGAACTGAGAGACTTCTAGAACAATAGTATTTTGGTGTTACTGACTGACGACCAATGACATCACGACTTTGTTGACAAATCAGGGCCAGAGTTTGACAATATACAATTCACTTTGATGATCAGTCACTTTCATCAATAGTCCTTTTCACGACTACACTTTCTTGTTCATCTACCGATGATTATATGATCAACATGACTCTTGCATTGGGGTCAAACGATTACTGACGATATATAACAAAATGTTAACAAAAGCATCGGCCCATGTGAGGGAATCGGGGTTCTGGAATCCGTGAAATTTTTGCTTGTGGAATCTGGAATACTAGGCTTTGGAATGCGGAATAAAGCTCGACGAATCCGGAATCCTACTAAGGATTGGAACCCAATCCAACTTTCCGCTAGAAAAAACTGGAGTCAGGTGCCTGGAATCAGGAATCCACGGCGTGGAATCCAGAATCCAAGACTGTCTTGGATTCCCTCACATGAAACGAAAAGCAGCACATGTCAAAAACTGCTGTTTCAGTATTTATTAAATGCTGCTTAGTTCCATCAGTCTTAAGTTGTTGTGGTTACACTAAACCCTTTTTTAAAGTTGAAAAAGGCTTTTACGATCTCATATTCTACTGTTATTAAATATTAATTAAAATAGGCCATTTACACGATGACGTGGTTTTATTACTTCGACCAGAATCCTGTTCTTTGTATTCCCTTTCATCACGGTCATTCTTAGTCATCCTAGCGAGGTTTAAACAACAAAAGCCCTAATTTGCCAACAGGGCAAAAACCTGAAGGATTCTGGCAGTAGTAGTAAAATGACGTTATTGTGAAAATGGCCTATCGATAGTAAAATTCCATCTGGCAAAAAAATGTGTTTTTGGTATCCCACAGTCTCTAAAACGGGAAGCGTTTTTTGTATGTGTAACACAGACACTCTTTCAGAAGTTTTCTGACATCACATATCAGCGTCCCCTGTAACTGAAGAAAATAACATATACTACATTAATACACCTCAGAAAAATAATGCCTTCAATTAGTGCTCGATGTCAAGGACGAAATGAATTTGAAACTTGACAGCAAAACAAGGCAAAATTTGAACACTTATAGATTAACTGAGAGGATTTTCATGCTGTTTTCATGAGTCATCCAACTGATAAATCATTTTATTTACCATTCTCGATAAAATAAAATAGGAGCCTTGTACAAAGTAAAATCAAACTTTGACTGGAGCTCATAGCAAAACCTTTAGCGTTCATTCAGCTGTCCGAAGATGTATAAGCAATCTCTTTTATTATCAAAAACAGCTGACCTCCAAATCTACCAACCAAATGACGAAGACAGTTGTTTGATTATCATCTTTTATGCACATCGCCGCTAAATAGCTTGAAGTAACCATCTTGGCAAGGGGTTTTAGAAGAACTTATAGAACGGAGAGGCTTATATCCAAGGGGGATTATAACCGCAATAGAGAAAGCGCTTCGACATAAGCTATAGCGGTGTTGACCAAAGTACTTTTTGTATTTGCTGTCTTTAATTAAGGTTCAAAACGCCATAATAAATCAAATTCAGTTCCACACATTTGGAGGGGGCTTATAATCGATGTATTTTTTTGTTTACAGGCAGATGGTCGTATAACTGGGGTAAGGTTGGGGGTGGGGGTGGTGAGGGGCTTATAAGTGGCTGTGACTGCAGCGCTGCGCAGTCAGCGGTATGTTGTAAAAGCTTAGCAGCCGCACCAGATTTTAGTAAGCGGCCGCCATGTTAGCCCTTTCTCGTGTTGTTCAAGTTTTTGGATAGTTATCGCCATCCATCGGACATTATACGGCCTAAACGGTAAGAACTGTTAAAAGAACATTTTACGGAAAATCCCAAGAGAGTATTTCACACGACATTTTGAAGTTTAGTACTTACGAATCACGTATTTAGCCTATCATGTATTTGTCATGTCAGATTGTTATCTCGGGACTCAGGATCCAAGAACTAAGGAGTAAAAAGAATGTGTTGTACCGAGGACCTGTGAATAAACTACGTTTGGGACGTTCGTGTTGATTGATAGCAACTCCTCTTGTTGTATGTACTACGGGAGGCCAGCCACAATAACAATCGTTAGACGATCTTCGTGTAGCAGTCATGTCCGTCAACAAAGAAGCAAGACCCGAAGACCAGGTCAATGTGGCGCTGGAAGAAGAAACTGATGAATCAAGGAAGCGTTTCCTGACGGAGAAAGGGTATACGTATCAACTCAACTTGAGAACAAGTAACTTGAAAACTAAGAAATGTGAACTGGTGAAGCGAATGAGAGGTACTCTACTGAAGCGAGGTCAGTCAACTAAACTAGTAGAATTTAAGAAAGAATTCAGCGAAGCTCAGATTTTGTATTGCGAATTTCAAGACATGGTTGAAGAGATTAAGGTTTTTGCGAACCCAGATGAGAATGTGGAAAATATTGAAAGAATGGTTGATCAAGTTGGCAGAGAATGGTCAAATTTTGAGTGTGACATTAGATCAGAGATAAAGTTTCTGGAATTTGTCGAACACCACGTGGATGATTCAATCTCTGAAGCATCCAAAAGGTCCAGTCGAGCATCCAAGAAAAGTAGTAGGTCAAAAATAAGTTCCAATGATAATGTTGAAGAAGATAGGTTTCAGTTACAAAAGGAGGAAGCTGCCTTAAAGGCTAAACTGGCCTATATAGAGAAGGAACGGTTACTGAGATTAGAACACAGAAAGACTGAGTTGACCAAATTAGAACAAGAAAGAAAGTTGGAAGAGCTAAGATTACAAAGTGAACTTGCTCAGAATCAAGCAAAGCTTAATGTATGCATGTCAGCAGATAAAGTAGAACTGTTTGATGATCAGGATCTAAACTCGATTCCCCCCGCTGATAAAGTCAAGGACATGGACAAATTCCTTAATTCAATTCCAGTCACAAGTAAGAGTGATCTCTCTCCTGGTCAGCAAGAACCTATCTACTCTTCAACTCAGTTAAATGGAGCCCAACCCACTTTCAGTCTTCCGCGTGTAGAAAATGGAGTGCACAGTACGTTAAGCCCCAGTGCCACACCCTTTCAACCACACTCTGTCGTCTTAGAAAAGTGTATGGACAAATTAGTGGAAACAAGTAGTATGTTGGTGGCAGCTACTATGGAGCAGAACCTAGTGAACAGGCAACTAGCAATCTCAGGGCAACTGCCTAAGATTTCAATCCCAGTTTTTAGTGGAGATCCTTTGGAGTATCCTACATGGAACAGTTCCTTCAGTGCCCTTATTGATTCCAAACCAATGGACGCGCAGACAAAATTGAACTTCCTACATCAGTACATCTCAGGAAAGCCCAAACAAGTTGTTGATCAGTATATGTTAATTGGTACTGAAGATGCCTATCAGTCTGCGAGAAAGTTGTTAAAGGAAAGGTATGGTAACTGCAATGTAGTAGGGACAGCCTTTATGAACATTTGTTTTGTTTAACTGTCTAGTATGGACATTAACTTAAGTAATTGTTAGGCAACAATTAGGGGAGCCATGTGACTGCAGCGCTGCGCAGTCAGCGGTATGTTGTAAAAGCTTAGCAGCCGCACCAGATTTTAGTAAGCGGCCGCCATGTTAGCCCTTTCTCGTGTTGTTCAAGTTTTTGGATAGTTATCGCCATCCATCGGACATTATACGGCCTAAACGGTAAGAACTGTTAAAAGAACATTTTACGGAAAATCCCAAGAGAGTATTTCACACGACATTTTGAAGTTTAGTACTTACGAATCACGTATTTAGCCTATCATGTATTTGTCATGTCAGATTGTTATCTCGGGACTCAGGATCCAAGAACTAAGGAGTAAAAAGAATGTGTTGTACCGAGGACCTGTGAATAAACTACGTTTGGGACGTTCGTGTTGATTGATAGCAACTCCTCTTGTTGTATGTACTACGGGAGGCCAGCCACAGTGGCAGTATACGGTATTTGCATTGAGGCTCCCTATTGTCCACAAAAATGTTTTCACTGTTATTCACTGAATTTTCTTTGTAACTGGCATTTGTGAAATACTGGAGCTATTTTCTCTCGCTGATGTCTTGAATTGTCATCTTTGACCCAATAACGGAATGTATTATAATCTTCTCTTAGGATAACAACAACATAGGCCAGCAATGCAAAGTGAGTGATTAGATTCTTTAAGAACATTGAAGTGTGTCTTCAATGTTTTATTAATTTGTTAACAGTTTGTAACGAATAGAATCGTATTGAGTGAATCCATAACAATCGAAAAGTAGCCACCCATTGCATTCTTATTTTTCAAGATTTCCGCTTGCTTTCCTAGTTGCAAACGAAACTGCCAGTTATCTTAAATTTTTTAAAAGATGCTTTTTGATTCTTATTTTTACAACTTATGTTTTTGGGATTCGAGACAATGAAAATCAAAAATTTACAAAAGAAAAACTTCTTCTACTTACGACTTTCGCGGTTACTTTCATCAAATTCAATAGTAACGTCATCACCAATGAGTACAAATGGAGCCCAGTACTTTGGGGCAGAAAACTTGTCCGAGTCCCGGAGGCATTTCATGGCCCTCTGAAGAGCAGAACTAGCACTTTCTCCACCGCTCAGGTGTTGGTAAAAACTTTTCATAAACTCCAGAGTTGTTTCGTCATCGATCGCCCAGAGTGTCGCCACCACGGAACGAGCACCAGCAAACAAGAAAGCCCGAGCAATACCGACCACACCCTCAGACGAGACCTCTCCTTGACCGCTATGACAGCAACTAAGGACAACCAGCCTGGCTCTCAGTTTCACAGCTTGTATATCCGACATTCTCAAAAAATACTCCTCCTCAGGAATCTTGGATTTCCAGCAAGGGTCTGGAGCCAAAGCAATTTCACCAGTTTCTTTACTTCCGTGTGCTGCAATGTGAACTAAAGCAACTGAATTTATTCTGCGAAGAACTTCTTTTTTGGTCGCTGCTTCTCCTGTCAGTGGTTGGCACTTAAGAATTTCTCCAATCATCTCCACTTCCTTTTTTGCGTATTTCAGTTGATCATAAATAGGATGACCCCCTTTATTTGTAACTTTCTTCAGGCATGGATCTCCAACAAGCAGGGCGCCACTTCTACAGTGGTATTCATCTGGAGAATCTTTGATGAATTTCAGACTTGTCAGTGAGGGAACTGTGCGGATCCTTAAAGATTCACTTAGCGCGGCCCACGGAACTAAGGACAAAGCGCCATCAGGGACTACAATGAGTTCATCATCAGGAAGCAAGTCTTCAATGGGACCAATGAGTGCATTATACAGTGGCTTAAAACAGTCGATAGTATCGTGCGACAGCTCCGATGTTTGATCATCCTTTTCAGTGCTGGAAGTTTGGTTATCCTTTCGCTCATCCAATGACCGATTCTCGCACCGAACATCGACGCCAGCCCCAATGTTTTTCAAGGTAGTTTCTAAAAGTACAGCAAAATAATCTTCGTGCGCACTTTCAACTTTAAGATCCGCTTGCCTAAAAATAGCTTTCCTTTCCTTCCTCAGGACCCACATATTGATTCTTTTTTTTTGAACTGCCACAAAAACTGTCGAAACAGATATCTTCTTTAAAATGATTTTGAGTTCTTCTTCAGATTGATTTGACTTGAGAGAAAGTGATGTTAAGCCATAATTTATTTTTAACGCATCTACTAAGGCCTGTGCTCGTCCCTTCTCGGCAGCGTATAAAGCCTCATCGGTCAATTGAAGCATTACTAGAACTTGCCATAAACAACTGTAGGCACCTTCACAAAGCTTACGATTACGAAAACTTATTTTCAGTACATCTTCCGAAATGCAACTGGCCCTAATAGCATCAAGGATTTCTACGCTGGTGATAAAATGAAATAAAGCTTCATTCCAACAACCTAACGCAAAAAGACAAACACCCAGCCTGCAATATGAGTCTCCTTCAAGGAACTTGTTACCGACTTCCTCAGCAATGCTCCGATATTGCCTTAGGTAATATATTGCTTGTTGAAACTCTTCAAGAGACTTATAAGCCATGCCGAGATTGCAATAGGCAAGTCCTTCTCCCTCTCTGTCGCAGACTTCCTTGGCAATGCTCAGGCGTTTCTTTTGATACTCTATTGCTCGTTGAAAGTTGCCAAGGGAGTGGTGAACACTGCCCAGACAGCCATATGCACTTCCTACTCCGGCCCTGTCACCGACTTCCTCGGCAATGCTCAGGTTTTGGTTGTAATACACCCAAGCTTGCTGGAAGTTGTCGAGGGAGAGATAAGCATTGCCGAGATTGCCATAGGCACGTCCTTCTCCGGCCCTGTTGCCGACTTCCTGGGCAATGCTCAGGTCTTGGTTGTGGTAATTTATTGCTTCTTGGAATTTGCCGAGGGATTGATAAGCATTGCCGAGATTGCCATAGGCACGTCCTTCTCCGGCCCTGTCGCCGACTTCCTGGGCAATGCTCAGGCGCTGGTTGTGGTAATTTATTGCTTCTTGAAATTTGCCGAGGGATTGATAAGCATTGCCGAGATTGCCATAGGCACGTCCTTCTCCGGCCCTGTCGCCGACATCCTGGGCAATGCTCAGGCGTTGGTTGTGGTGATTTATTGCTTCTTGGAATTTGCCGAGGGAGTCATAAGCATTGCCGAGATTGCCATAGGCACGTCCTTCTCCGGCCCTGTCGCCGACTTCCTGGGCAATGCTCAGGCGTTGGTTGTGGTAATTTATTGCTTCTTGGAATTTGCCGAGGGATTGATAAGCATTGCCGAGATTGCCATAGGCACTTCCTTCTCCGGCCCTGTCGCCGACTTCCTGGGCAATGCTCAGGTCTTGGTTGTGGTAATTTATTGCTTCTTGGAATTTGCCGAGGGAGTGATAAGCATTGCCGAGATTGCCATAGGCACGTCCTTCTCCGGCCCTGTCGCCGACTTCCTGGGCAATGCTCAGGTCTTGGTTGTGGTAATTTATTGCTTCTTGGAATTTGCCGAGGGATTGATAAGCATTGCCGAGATGGCCATAGGCACGTCCTTCTCCGGCCCTGTCGCCGACTTCCTGGGCAATGCTCAGGTGTTGGTTGTGGTAATTTATTGCTTCTTGGAATTTGCCGAGGGAGTCATAAGCATTGCCGAGATTGCCATAGCCACGTCCTTCTCCGGCCCTGTCGCCGACTTCCTGGGCAATGCTCAGGTGTTGGTTGTGGTAATTTATTGCTTCTTGGAATTTGCCGAGGGAGTCATAAGCATTGCCGAGATTGCCATAGGCACGTCCTTCTCCGGCCCTGTCGCCGACTTCCTGGGCAATGCTCAGGTGTTGGTTGTGGTAATTTATTGCTTCTTGGAATTTGCCGAGGGAGCGATAAGCATTGCCGAGATTGCAATAGGCACTTCCTTCTCCGGCCCTGTCGCCGACTTCCTGGGCAATGCTCAGGTGTTGGTTGTGGTAATTTATTGCTTCTTGAAATTTGCCGAGGGATCGATAAGCATTGCCGAGATTGCCATAGGCACGTCCTTCTCCGGCCCTGTCGCCGACTTCCTGGGTAATGCTCAGGTGTTGGTTGTGGTAATTTATTGCTTCTTGGAATTTGCCGAGGGAGCAATAAGCATTGCCGAGATTGCCATAGGCACGTCCTTCTCCGGCCCTGTCGCCGACTTCCTGGGCAATGCTCAGGTGTTGGTTGTGGTAATTTATTGCTTGTTGAAATTTGCCGAGGGATTGATAAGCATTGCCGAGATTGCCATAGGCACGTCCTACTCCGGCCCTGTCGCTGACTTCCTGGGCAATGCTCAGGCGTTGGTTGTGGTAATTTATTGCTTGTTGGAATTTTCCGACGGAGCAATAAGCATTGCCGAGATTACCATAGGCACGTCCTTCTCCGGCCCTGTCGCCGACATCCTGAGCAATGCTCAGGTGTTGGTTGTGGTAATTTATTGCTTCTTGAAATTTGCCGAGGGAGTCATAAGCATTGCCGAGATTACCATAGGCACGTCCTTCTCCGGCCTTGTCGCCGACTTCCTGGGCAATGCTCAGGTGTTGGTTGTGGTAATTTACTGCTTGTTGGAATTTGCCGAGTGAGCGATAAGCATTGCCGAGATTGCCATAGGCACGTCCTTCTCCGGCCCTGTCGCCGACTTCCTGGGCAATGCTCAGGCGTTGGTTGTGGTAATTTATTGCTTTTTGGAATTTGCCAAGGGAGTGATAAGCATTGCCGAGATTGCCATAGGCACGTCCTTCTCCGGCCCTGTCGCCGACTTCCTGGGCAATGCTCAGGTGTTGGTTGTGGTAATTTATTGCTTCTTGAAATTTGCCGAGGGAGTGATAAGCATTGCCGAGATTGCCATAGGCACGTCCTTCTCCAGCCCTGTCGCCGACTTCCTGGGCAATGCTCAGGTGTTTGTTGTGGTAATTTATTGCTTCTTGAAATTTGCCGAGGAATTGATAAGCATTGCCGAGATTGCCATAGGCACGTCCTTCTCCGGCCCTGTCGCTGACTTCCTGGGCAATGCTCAGGTGTTGGTTGTGGTAATTTATTGCTCTTTGGAATTCGTTAAGGGTGAAATAAGCGTTGCCGAGGCTGTTATAAGTATATGCTTCCTCTGTTCTGTTGTTATTTTTTTTCGCTTTTGCAAGATGCTTTTCGAGGTCATCTATATTTTTTAACATTCGCTCTGTCATTTTTTATACTTCAAAGTTCTAATAAAGCAAGTTTTATCGCTTCTTGAAGGTCCGGATGCTTGGTGTATGAAGAAATGTTTTTTATCGTTGCATCATTCTTTCTTGACTTCTGTTTCCTCTTTTTCCACAGCAAGTTTTTTAGAGCTACATGGGGGTAGACAAGAAGCAGCACAAATCTTAGAAATACATTTACGAGAAGAAGTGCCTTTATTTACCATACATATTCATACGCATAAACTAGTACATTATTACAAGGCAGAAGATCAAGCAAGCTCTGTTGAGCTTTTAGACGATCTCTGACTTTTTAAGAGTAGATCTGTGTGAATATCGAATGAAATTCGGATATGACGAAAAAGTCTGATTCGTTGCATGTCCATTTATGTACTGTTTAATAGACTTTAGTAAGTATACAAACGCCATATAGTCAAGAGAGGATAAAGGTGCTAAGAGAATTAATCCCCCATATAGGCCCTCTACCCATGGTAATCCCTCTAAAGTTATTTTTGGAACGTATCGGTTTTCCCGCGGATAATATTTCCTCGCGCGTTGCGTGGAAGTTTCGTGGAGTAATAAAATTGCAAAAGCATGTCGAGAGTGCGAGAGTTATCCTCTCTTAAAGCGAAATGATAATCGTTTTTTGAGAATTTTTTCTTTATTTGAGCATGTATCAAAGTTGGCATGAGCATCGAGAAACAGAAAACGGTCAAAAGATTCACAAAGGAAATCAAGTTTGAAATGAAGTGTTGACAGGCTAAACACGACCCATAAGCTAATGATAGTGTGAAACGTGACCGCCTTAGAGTGTGCTTCAAAACAACAACGGTTTTCCTTTTTTTCTTTTTAACTCCTAGGTTGTGCAGTGCATGAGGTATTTTATTTTTTCACTGAGCAAATCTCAATTTGGTCGCTTTAACGAGTCTCTGTGGAGTCATACATTGCCATTGAGAGGTAATGAGGCTTTGGCATAGGCTTAAAAGCAGGACTGGACCCTGGACTCTGGACTCTACTCTATATATGAAAAATGTGAAGGGACGGGGGGGAGGGCGGGTGGGGGTTAGGGGGTTGCGGTAGATAGATATAGGATATATGTATTTCCGTTGATTTCAACGAATGTCTTTTTTTTTCTTAGCCGATTTTCCTTCTTTTTTTCTCTACTTCTTTACAAACATGTTACTTCAAAGCCATCCAGGCTGTTTCGCACGCGAACCTCCTCCTCCCTCCTCTCCTCAACCCCCTTGGGAACAACAGACCTCAGAGAAGGTCTAAAAATATCTTTAGAGGGATTACGATGGGTAGAGGGCCTATATAGGGGATTCATTCGCTTAGCCCCTTTATCCTCTCGTGATATAGCTTACTCGTCGAAATGTCTGTTTCTAAGCAAAAACGAAGACGACCGTTTCACGCTCCGGTGTCGATTTCGCAAGAGGTAAATGGGTCGAAGCTGAGATTCTTAAGAGTCACCCATCAATTAAACAATCATCAGAAAAACACGTTGCTAAAAGTTTTCGTATTAATAACTTGTCATAAGCTAAACTCTATTACTTTTATTAAAATTATAACAATCTGAGTATTCAAAAATACTAAAAGCGTATACCTGAGAGGGTATCAACTCTTCAAACGTATGAGGAGGAGGAGGGAAACAAAAGGAAACCAAAAAAATGAGGAGGGGAGGGGTAAGCAAAAAATTTTGCGTTGTGTAAAAAAAGAGCAAGATTTTCCTTATTTGGTCTGTTTAATAGATTTCTTTATAATCACTGAGTATTTTATTGTTTGCAGTTATTAAAGGATCGAAAATTTGATTTCTTGTGTCTTTAAAAGAAACGTGTCTGGTTTTATTGCGACCATTTATTAGTTGCGTGTTTCAATTAATCCTTTTTAGGTTATTTACTGTTTTTTTTTTATAATAATAAGTCAAGGTTCTCCCTTGGGGTTTTTATTGTAGAGCTGAGCCAATTTTTATGCAAATGTGGGCTTGCTAACTCGCATCATTAACTGACTAATAGCGCGTGAAGCAAGACAATAGCTAGTCTTTTCCTCGAGGATAGAACGGACAAAATGTTTTTGTAATAGTCAGTCAAAATTGAAATAAAGAGTTTTCAGCTCCACTTTTTAAGTGTATGTTTTGTTTATATCCGATTTTTAGCGCTAAAAAGAAATCATAAGCCCCAGGGGAGGGGGGGGGGGGGACTTCCTTATAAGAGGCTAATTGGGATGTGCCGCTGGATGAAGTCGCATTTTCACGACTGGATTGAATGTATTGGGGTCGCATTTTCAATAGAGTTACTAGCACACATTTTCTGATTTTGGGGGTAAGACAGTTCTTCATATTTACGGTTAGCAAACGTGCCAGAATGTTTGTACTGTAGGTGAAAAAGTTGAAAAGTAAAGTGTTCTTCATTCAATATAGGATAGATACATAAATAGAAAGCGGCCTAAGTTGGGATCGCGCAAATTACGTATTTGCCCAAAAGTGACTAAGATGGGGCTTATAATTGCCCACAGAATAGACTATAATGAGGGGGGCTCAATTTTCTTACCGGGCAAACCTAGGCAATCCTATTGTTCCTATTGAATAAGAAAGACGCTCATTAGATTCGGAGGAAGACACTTCTTAGTATGAAGGGAGACACGCGGAAGGTACTAAATTAGTATGCAGGAAGACAGTGACTAGACACTTACTACACACATATGTTTTACTAATGAAGTGACGTCATTGACTAGACCTAGCTAGACCTTGCTAGACACTTACTAGACACCAAAACGGCCTAAATCATCCTTCTACCACTACTTAAGTAACTCCTTCCTTTGTCTCTACGAGGGCTAGACCTGATGGACTGGTACCACTTAAAGAGCTTGAACGTCTCGAACCTTGCACAAAATGAATCACCTGAGGTAACTCAGCTCTCACTAAAAAGAGTCGAGGTTCATGTTATTTGTTAGTCAAAATGGCTACAAATATTTATTAACGGCGTTTTGGCATCTCCATTTTCAAGGAAGGCAATTTGGAAAATCCAAGTTGAAACAGAAAACAAAATTTCAAAGCTTGTTATATCCATACCCTGCAGATCATTAACTTCTCAGTATTCTGAACAACTTGTTAATATAAATAAAACTGATCATTTGTAGAAGTGTTATTAAACTAAAATTTAAAAAAAACTTGACGATGAGGTCTTATTTTTTTTTATATATTTATTTTTTAAATTTATTTATTTAACATCATTCAACATAACATTACAATAAACCTTGCAATAACAGGGCGAAAGAAAAGGAGGAGAAACAGTAAAAAAAAACAACAAACAAACAAAAAAGCGAAATACGAAAGTTCACCAGATTAACAACAACTGGAAGAACAAATAGAAAAATAATAATAGCGCGCGTTTGCTAAATTACTATAAATCAACACTAATCAGAAATGCACAGGGTCCTGGGTGGTCCACTTATTTCTGTATTTGTCAAGATTTTCGTTTGTTATTGCAATTTCTCTTTCGCACTGGATTTGAATTTCTAGGAGAACAATGAAAACCACCAGTTTTGGGGTCTCAAACTTGTTTCTAGCTAAGTAAACGTAACTCTAGCAATTAATTATAAGAGATAATTGTTAAAAGTATGAAAGCTGTTAGATTCAGGTTAGTATCCATAAAGAACTAAATTGGGATTTATGTTTTCAGAACGTTTACGATTCCACCAATCTATGACTTTTCCCCAACAAAAGTTTGATTGCGGGACACTCGTAAAATATATGGCTAATAGTTTCACAGGGAGCCTCACATTGTTTGCATTTTGGAGAAGATTTAACATTCATTTTCCAAAGGCGTTGGTTGGTTGGTTGGAAGAATATTGTGGATGAGTTTGAACTGAAAACTTCTTAGCTTATTTTTAATGGTGATTTTGAACGGAAGCTCATATACGGCACTAGGAGTGAATGTTTGTTCTCTTAAATAGGATTCAATTAATGGAGGGCAGAAAGACTTCTCAGCAAACATTTAAGTCGAGCATATTTCTGCTGAGACATTTCTATCGGTTAAAGTAGTGTCGCCGTTGGTTCGTCGGTGTGTGCCTGATTACCATGTGAGATAGCATTTTTCCAATCGTTTAGAATCGATGCAAGAAGACCACCGTAATCAAGAAAGGTACAAGGAACGTCGAAAGTATCTTTAAGGTCTTGGAAAGATAGGACGTTATCGTGAGCATATTGAGGATATTTTTGATTCTTAAAATGCCTTTACTAACTCATGCTTTACAAAAAAACCGTCTTTCAGTCTATCCAAGAGCCATAATGGAACTCTTGGCCGATCTTAATAAAGCGGTTATTCCAAAGTATTTCCTCTTTGATTTCATTAACACTGAGGGGTACTTTGTGAGGCATCGTCTAGTCTTGGTAAAGGTCCAGAATTAAGAAAGGCTGATAGTAGGTCAGGAGAGGTTTGACCCTGAGAAGTATATAATTGTTGGTAGTAATTCTTCATTTCATTCCAGATAGTTTTCGAGTCCTATTGTAGACCCTGCGGAGGACATTTTAGAGAAGGTACGTTTTTTATTGGGGGGGGGGGGGGGGGGGCCCTCCCACTTCCTGAAATGGATTGATGCATGACCCTTCAGAAATACCCAAACAAAAACATCTGACCCTCCCCCCTCCCCCTACTTATCCAAGACAAAAATAACCGGAAGTGAAAACAACAAACTGGAAGTGTTAGTGATATAACTACGTTCATCTGCGCACAAAGTAGTTGATTGCGTGGCGTGTGATTGTACGGTGAAAACTTGAAAATGGGCAAGGATGTACGAGGAATAGAAAGAGGGAAATGTGCTTGTGGTGAATGCGAGGATTTCGTGAGGTCAGATGGAGCAACTTGTGTGGCTGTTTGCCGACTCGCCATTCTAAAAAGGATGCCCGCTACTCCTCTGACTCTATTGGTGGCACATCAGCTGCGAGAACAAGTGAAAGTGCAAGTTCAGAGAAGTGGAAAGATGAAGACCTAGGGTGGTTCCCGAACCCATGCAAAGGGCGAATATACTGAATTCTCAAATAGTATTCTGCAAAAATTCTACCTGTTCTTTTGAACCAATTGTCCCTTGAGAGAACGCTTTTGCCACTGTTTCGTGACTGAAACAAAGCGCCAGTTCGCGAAGCTTTGAAAGCAATAAATCACAGAACCCCGCGCGGAAACATCAAACTGATGGGCGAAAACGGACACGGCTTGAGAGAGACAATTATGTTAGTTGGGAGAAGATATATTTGATATATGAATATTTCGACACCTCTAAATAATTTAGATTAATCTTGACTGGTAGCTTTGCTTGTATATACAAAATAGAAGCGACACGGAGTAATTTTTTCTTGCCAAAACTGTGACCCTCCCCCGGCTGAGAATAAAACAGGTTTCACTCTCCCCAATTTGTAAAAAAATTACGAAGGACCCTCCCCTACGAAGCCCCGGCCCACCCCCCACCCCCCAATAAAAAACGTACCTTCCCTTATGTGTCTTTTGTTGTAACTTCTTTTCGAAAGGTTGAGAAAATAAATATTACATATTTCTCCTGATTCATACTATCGAGCTCGGCTTCTGATAATACAACCTCTGGTTTTCTCCTCGGCCATTTGATCTAATTTAATTTTTTTTGCCTCATTCGCTAGAGGATTTCCTTCTGGAGCAGCAACAATACGAACATTTAGATCTTGGAGTTTTTGGAGAAGTTCGAATTCCATATCTCTTTTTTCCTCAGCGTTTCTTTTAGCAAATCGAATGGAGAAAATCCTAATCTCCATTTTTACCATTTCCCAAAAGAGCCTTTTATCAGTAATTTAATTCCTAATGTACTTTTCTTTAGCATTTTGGATTAAAAACTTCAATTTTGTAACGAATTCTTCATTCTCAAGGAGAGAATTATTAAACTTCCAACACCCTGGTCCTCTAGGTGCGCTTTGATGTTCTGGTGTCAACGAGATGGTAACAGGCGGGCGTGTGATCTGAGTCATGATATTAAAGCGCTGATGTCCTTTTCAGTAACGCGTGTTAGTAATTATTTCGAAATTACAGGGGCACCCAACGAGAATATAGTTCAAAACCACTTAAACATAGCATTGTCAAACGTATTTTAGTATTTAAACGGTGGATATTGGCATATTTGTATCCCTTAAAAATTTTTTATCTGTTCGGTTTTCCTAGTTGTGTAGTGATCCGAAAATTATAGGGGTCAAAACTTACCTTTTCGAAAATTTCAGCCAGAAAAAAGGCTCCCGAAAATTCTAGGTGACCTTTTTAGGGTAAAAATTAGCCAGCAGTCTAGTCGACATTTAATCTTTCCTGAGCCATTCGCCCAAGAATAACGCCTCTTATACAGGACCCACAGGTGTTGAGTTCTCCAGACGTCGACTAAGTCGAAGCTGTTGCAAAGTTCGTGGATTGTTTAGATGGTCCTTCAAGTTTCTTATGGAGTTTGTCCCTACCACCTACTTTCTCGACCTCTGCCAAAGGACAGTTAAAGTCACCGCCAAGTAAAATGTAGTTAGTACTACTACGGCGAATGGTATTGATGATTTTGTCAAAAAAGTTAACTTGCTGGTTTTGGTCATTGGGAGCATCATATTGTAATTTAACTAGACACAAATCATCTTGATTAATATTTATGTTCGCGACGAGAAAAAGTCCATTTTTGTGCGTAGTGATTTCCAGAATATCAACGTTTAGGGAAGGCTTAAACAATATCATTGCGCCCTTACTGGGTTTGAAACCGTGCGCAAACAGGATTTCACCACCCCATTCTGCCCGCCACACATCCTCTAAGCTAGGATCGCCATAAGTTTCTTGTAAACTAGTAATAGTTGACACTACAGCTGCCGCCGCTCTGTATATAGTCGGTTAATAGCATTCTTGCTCGTTATGTAGCTCTTTGAAATATACCGATTCATAAGGAAGATTTTCACACATATTCCATAAAATAGGTGAGATAAATACAGGAAACGCAAGGTTCCATGCACAGTTTCTGGCTTTGATCAAAACATTTTCAGTTTCGAGAATAATTTATTCTAAACCATAAGAAAATATTTAATTAGAAGTTGAATTTTTCGCTATTTCTCTTTCAATTTTTACCTTCCGTTCATTTTATTTGCCGGAAAGGAAGCCCTAGAAATTAAAGTCACGTTTGATCAATTCACACTCGCACATTCTAGTCTTATTTAAAACTTTATAGCGGAAGGACATCTGTGAGCAGGGAATAAGTCAGCACAGAATTTGATTGTCGGTGCATTTCTGTAATTGTCCATCAATCTGCTAGTGATAAGCTAGCCGTTGTTCACTCGTCTTGCTTGTTTGGGGCTGAGTCTTATTCCGGTCAAAGAGAGAGAAAGAGTGTCTGGCAAGGTTTCCAATATAAATCAAAGATTTGTGAACTCGTGTCTAGCAAACTCTCCAAGTATTTATATATACACAGTTAAACGCACCTTATAACCTCATCTGCGCTTAACGAGTGTCTTTTGGTCCATAACTTTCAAAACAACTGCTCCACAGAATGTCACTGCGCAACGCAAAAGAGTATCGAAGTATGACTGCACAATAAAATAAATGTCACAAAATCTACCTAAGCGGTCCCTTGGGGATGTTCTGTCTTGACGTCATCCTAACCATTTCGTACTTGCGGGCGCAAACAATAGAAACGTCATTACCTACCGATTCCTCGCGGCCCCTGTCCAAGCAAATCGAGATTTTTTCTATATTGACTGTATGACTGTATATTTCAACTGTAAGTACTTCCCTTAATTTACGCGCGAGTCACTAGAGTGCCTCCTCGGGATTTCGCTTTCTAGGCGAAATCCCTGCGGGGGCAAAAAATAATATCAAATCTATTCATATGGAGCCACCGAAAGAGCTTCCTCCGTTTAATTGATTTATTGAGGCCCCGTTATATTCAGTGAAACCGCCTTAAGGCAGGTCCATGTATTTCTGGCATCTTTACGCATGATTTTCAGGTTTACTATGATTTGTTCCACACTGTGCAAGTAGTTATGCTTCAGCATTTTACCCCTGTTTAGTGTCGAGTTAGGTCGAGGTTAATCATTGATTAATGATATGCATAAGGGCCGAGTCTATGACGTCACCCATTGTTGTAACCCAGGGAAAAGTGTCTTCCTGCACATTAATTAAGCGCCTAGTCATGCATACTAATTCGGTATAGGTTTACTAATGAGCGTCTCTCTACTGCAGTAGGCACAATAGGTTTGCCTACACTTCTCCGGGAAAAAGTAACTTTAGCCAGGTTTGAACGTCTATGAAAAAAGTAGGAATGAGAGAAGCGATTACCTAGCAACGCAAGAAACGGCTTGCTTCTTCTTAGTTAGTGCCAAAAATAGGATATATATAAACAAAACACACACACAAAAAGGAGCTGGAAACTCTTTATTTCAATTTTGTCTGACTATTGCAAAACCGTTTTCTTCTTTTTAAAAACTACTGAAGTATCAGCGTTTCACGCGCCGTTAGTCAGTTAATTATGCGCGCGAGGTAACTAGCCCACCGTTCCACACAAATTAGTTCGGCTCTACACTAAAAACCTCAAAGGAGAGCCTTGATGTATTATTATAAAAACTATGACACCAGAAATGAACTTAATGACCCTTTATTCAAAGAATTGCAAAAAGATTAGATTCAAGATTCTAGAAGGCAAGCCATCTTTTTTTTCTTACACTGCGCAGAATATTGTACTTACCCTCTCCCTTTTCATTTTTATTTCCCTCCTCCTCCACAATTTTATTATTTTCCTTCCTGAATGTTTTTTTCCCCTCCTCAATGTTTTTATTCCCTCCTTGGCGCATGCAAATTACAATGCATAAAGGTGAACAGCAATAGCAAAATAAAAAACAAAACATAAAAAGGGAAATACTTTGAGAAAACATTTTAGCATTTGTAACAAAATGCACATAAATTAAGCTGTACAGGGTATTTCAAAAGTTCGTTCCGATTGTAAATTGTATTTTGTGCAAAGCATTTAATGCTTCTTTAGGCAAATGTAAACTGATTCAGGTAAGAAATTTATCTCAATAACCGTTCAAAGCAATCTCAAACTAACATTTGAAGAAATTATAATTTTTTTTAATTTTTGCCCCAACTGTACACGTACGCGAGGTTTTTCCGGCCATACTTTTCCTGCCCATTTTGTAGGTTTTCTATTTTGGTATTTTTAACGTTTTCTTTCATTTTCTCTACTCCTTCGTGAAAATGAAGGTCTACACTGTTTGTGCTAGAGCCCAGGCATCTATTTTTATGGTCTTCTGGCCATTCAGTTCAAAAAAATTGCCAAATTGTTGAAGAAATCTGAACGATGAACGATGATCGAGCGAGTGGTCAAAAGTAAAGACCTTAGAAGACAACCAAGGAGTGGATGGCCGTTTTTTTCACAAACTGTGTGAGAACTATTAACGAAAAAGTTGTAAGTATATGTTTAATAATTCCAAAAAACAGAAAAGTAAAAAAATTTCAACTTTACGTAATCGATCAGAGTTTCGAGCACAACGGTATGGATATAAGTTACCAAAAAAGGTTGGAAAGCCTTGATTTGAAAAAGGCGGTGAACACTTCATGAAGGCATGTGTCAGAAGGATTTGTAAACTTTATACCAAAGGAGGACCGGCCGGCAAACTCAAGTGATTTCACCCCTCTAAAGACCATCTGGATTATCGTAGACGAGACCGATACAAAGATCAAGCCCCCAAAACACTGGACAAGCTAAGACAGTGACTACGCTTCGCCTGGAAGAATGTGACTTTGGACACGCTTTGGGAGCTCGTACATGCTATACCTCACCGCTTAGAAAATATCAGAAAACATACAAGAAGACATTCTGGTTTCTAATATTTTAGTTGTTCAATGTTATATGAATAATGAATAACATACTAAGTTTTACAAAAGGTTTTTTTTAATAATTAGTGAAATTTACCAGGGGAGCGAATAAAAAATCGGAACGAACTTTTGAAACACCCTGTAGAACAGCTTATTGTATAGGAAGGAATAGGAAGGTTAAATGCAAAGATGCAAAACAGCGTAGTATTCAATCGCGATTAGAGAAAAAGCGACGCCCTCCTACCATTCTATCCGCCAATTAAATATGAGAATGTAAATTTTAGACTGAAAAAGGTAGCAATGTGTAAGGGGAAGAAAGCGAGCAATTTAAATGAAATTGTAATTGAAGAGAAGTGATTCTTATTTTGGGGAGCAAATTAGCATCGGGGTTTAGTAACCGAGTCGAAAAAAACCAAGAAAGAAAAAGGCAAAATTAGCTAATTCTGTTGAGATCTCCTTCGGCATGTATTATTTTTGGCTGGGTTCTTCCCGTGAACTTTTCAACAAATATCTTGCCGTCCAAAGTCCAGGCACTATGCCAATGATTATCATTCTCAATTTTCTAAACTTGCGTCTTGAATATGTAAAATTTTCATTGATATATACCACGTTTGTAGCATGAGAATAGTCATTTAAACTCACTGACTTTAGATGTTTCCTAGGTTTGTAAAGCTGTTTTCTTCTCACGTAATTTAAACCGAACAATAATAGGGCCTTATGCCTTGATTTCCTGACTTAATAATCTACATAGAGCTAGGACACGCCCTCACTGGAAGGAGAAATGCTATGTTACTAATATAATAGTACTCAGTCACGTTCAGCATAAAACGACTAAAACCACTTCTTTCAGAAATAAATTTTGATCATTAAAAACTTACCATCCAGTTCTAGATGAAAGAAGACTAAAGAAAACCGTATTGAGGATCTGGAACCTTCCAACTGGACAAATGTACCTCTGAATGAGATGTATAATTTTCCTGTATCTATCTCTTCCTGAAAAAAGGACAATTTTACGTGTATTAAAAAATGTGTAAAGATAATCAACGAAATCACTTGCACAAAACATTAACAATTCTAATATCTACTGTGTAAGAGGAATTTTACAAGAAAAGGTGATGCAAGCAAACTTTTAAAGCTTAACATGCAAACTCTGTTAAAGATCCAACATACCCATCATCTTGTCAGAAGTATCAGAACAACGAAAACGCATTTGTAATTATAAAGAGACATCATTTATATAAAAAGTAATAAGGCAAAAAAAGTGACGAGCAGAGTACATATCAATGCACCCTCCTTCCTCATCATTCCCTATTGCATAGACATTAGTCCATCACATTCGCCTTCACCATGGACTAAAACAGAATTCGCGTCAGGACCCTTAACAAAACATAGCAACATATACTGTGATTGACTGTCGTAAACTGGTCTAAATCACAAGTTAATTACTTTTAAATTAAACAAGAGAAGCAAAAAATAAAGCACATATGACATATGAGATACCTGCTTACTGATTCTGAGATAACTGAGCCTTTTTCCTATCAGAATTGTCAAGAAATGCTTAACCGAGTTAAGTTTCCTCTAGTGGATAGATTTACAGATAAACGGCGGTCAAATATATGGTGGCCGATAAGGAAAATACATACCACAAAACCCAAAAAGAAAAACCAATCCAAAACAGAAACATAGATTCCAAAACGGAAGCACGAGAACCAGAATCACAAAATACAAAATAGAATCATACAATTTAAAAAAACTGAAAGTTTTCGTTGATGCCCGTAATACAAAACAAACACTCAAAACCTGGAAATAGACGTGAAAAACCCTAAAAAAAGCATACAAGCAAAATCGAAAACCCAAAACCTGAAACAGATAGATAAATCTCTAAACGGAAATACAAAACCCCAAACAAGGAACACAAAACAGAATCGGCGCCTGACTCAGAAACAGAAACTCAAACTGATGTAAAATTGTAGTTTCTCATGCTGCATCTTATCTAAGCACATGACGTCATAGTCATTATGCTCTAAATCAACCTCGTTCCCGGGGTATCTCTTGTCCCCATCCTATCATGCTTCAAGGGACGTGCAGCATTCTTGTTCCGGGAGTCTCATTTTCTTTTCACGCGGCAGGTGTGTGGGAGTGGCGGGAGGAGGGGGTGAGGGAGGGTGGCTTTGCACGACGGCCAGGAGCCTCCTCTGATGTAACGGAATCATATCGTTCGATGTATCGTGAATACGGAGTGTACGACTGGAAAAGAATCTCCATTTTAGTTTTGTTTTCAAGCAGATTGTCAATTTCAGTGTAGTGGGTACGGTAGCTCTAGTTTTCTTGCAAAACTCATTTTACACTACAACTCAATTATCATTATGGTTTTCACCCAATATTGTTCACTGACTATTTAGTAATACTGTTTATGAAATAAAATGAATTACTAAGGGTTGCCTCTGCAGTTTTTAGTACACGTTCCCCGTCTCCAATAATCCCCCAACTCCCGGCCTCCTTCAACTTCAACTTAGCCAATTTTATTTGAAGAAATATTTGCAAATATACAACACAACACAAAGAACCACAGCACGCCTATCTATGCTGTGTAAAATGCAATACAGGCTAATCTCTCATGAAGATGCCAAACTACAATCCGCTGGCCATTCGTACTCAACTCGCTCCTTAGAGTACTCTCACGCACTGCCGACAGCCATTAGGGATTACTACAAGTATTCCCTCTACCCAAGGACAATTACAGAATGGAATAAACTGTCAAGGAAAATGGAATTGTCCAACTCACTGGCTGCTTTTAAAAATGCAATTTCAAACATTTATGAACACTTTTATTATTCTGCGCTCATAGGCGCCATTTCAGTCACTTTTTTTTAGAGCGGTCTAAAATGCTCAGAATTGAGTGACAGACCTAAATGGTAAATGTAAATGAGACTGGTCCGCAAATAGCAGTTGCAAATCTGGGCGGAACAGTCACACTAAAACATTACAATGAGAATATTTACTAAAATTACAAAAGGAGACTTAATTACTTAAAGAATTTTTGGTAGTTTACATGAGATACATTACAAGTTCAGTTTCATTTCCGTATTTATTCGAATAAGCGCCCAACCTCGAATTAGCGCCCACCTCGAATAAGCGCCCATGCTGACAGAAAACGTTAATAAGCGCCCAGCCTCGAATAAGCGCCCACCCCACCACACTCCCTCTCACAAAAACTCCAATAAGAGGTAATAAGAGACCCTCCCGAAGACGGAGTTTTCTTCAGAGTATTTTACAGAAACCTTGCTTTGCTACATCTTCACTTTTTGTTAGTACCATTTACAGTTTTGTTGCAAAATATACTACTACACTTGCTGAGAATGGTGAAAATTTAATAAGCGCCTAGCCTCGAATAAACGCCCACCTCGAATAAGCGCCCACTCTCAAGGTCCAAACATTTAATAAGCGCCCAGGGCGGTTAATCGAATAAATACGGTAACTTACGTTTGAATGAAGCAACTTTTAAAAGTTCTATTTATGCGTTTTCAGATCAGCAGAGGTAATTTGGGAAATATCAATATAGTCATCATGTTCTATTAGGATATCAACAAGGAAAAGACTGAAGTTTCGTTTTGAAGGGTTTTTTTGGGAGCTCTCTCTGAATGATGCTGGTATCTCATTCCAAATTTTAGCTCCTACTCTTGAAAAAGCTCCCTTTTGGATATCTAGCCTAGATTTCTTAATATAGAAGGTATTTGATGGAGGAAGACCGAGTGCTGTAAGAATGAATACTAGTAATTTCGCTTAATAGGTTTAAACTGTTACTGGGTACCTTTCGATTTCTTATATCGCGCATTAATCAACAGACACTGGCTGGACAAAATAAGAAAGATAACGATGTATTAGCCGAGTTTCCAGTCGTGAGGAGAGCAAACCCTCCCAAAGAAATTTCGCAATAAGAAATTCCACGAATTCGAAGTTTCGTTTCTTTTTGTTCCACCACTTATTGGGAGCCATCTGCTATTGGGACTCCACACTAACTCCAGTGCTTCTTTAATAAGTAGCACCTAAAAAGCCCAAATCTGAGAGTGCTATTTCTAGCCCAGCTTATTTCGGATAAGAATGAAATTTTATTGAACTACTTTTAAAATGAAAGAATAAGAAAATAAGCCATTTGCACGATGGCGTCACTTCACTACTACGACCAGAATCCTTTTTGTCTTCCCTTTCATATTTAAATTTGGTAATCCCAGCGAGGTTTAAATAACAAAACCCCTAATTTGCACAAGAAAGCAAAACACTAAAGTATTTTGGTCGTTGTTGTATAATGTCGTCATCGTGCAAATGGCCCGTTCAGAGAATCAATCAGAATGCAATCTCTAAATATTAAAAAAATATATATTAAAAAATGAGCACGCGAAAAATGAAAGGAAATTTGACCACGAGGCCCATCTCTGTTGTTTGGGTAAACATAGTGCCTCATCTCTCTAATAGCTACACTAGACTACACATTACCCTGTTGTTATAACAATTGCAAACAATCAACACATCTCGTTCCAGTCATCACTCACAACAATACGAGGTTGAGGCTGAGCTGGACAAATTCATAGTCAAACCTCGAATTAGTGCATTTTTTAACTGTGTATTTCAAGTGGTTGATCCTCTGTATGGGTATTATGGACGAAATCAAAGTGTCGAAGATCGCAAATGTGCTGCACTTTCAGAGTTTTTGTTTTGCTTATTTTCTCGTTTTCGTCGTCATCGTGGTTACGCTAAGCTGGCTAGTAATGTGACCACACAAAACAATTGTTTGATATGCGACCATTTCGCCTAAAAAATCGACGATTTGACCTGGGGGGGGGGGGGGGTACTGCCTTATAGGAGGCTAATGGGAATGTGCCGCTGGATGGGGTCGCATTTTCAAGGCTGGATTGACTATAGTGGGGTCGCATTTTCAATAGAGTTACTAGAATGGAGTCGAACATTTTCTGATTTTTGGGGGTAAGACTGTTCTTCATATTTACGGTTAGCAATCGTACCAGAATGTTTGTACTGCAGATGAAAAGTAAAGTGTTCTTCATTCAATCCAAAAAATGGGTCAATTCATAAAAATAGAAAGTGACTAAGACCCCTTGTAATTTTGGAATATATAGTCTCGTCATTTTCTTTAACGGTCACTTAAGATCACTTTTGAAAATGTATGTTGAATAGCATACTAAACGTCAAGTTTATAAAAATGCGAAAACTCACGATGTTTATCACCGCTGTTTTTGTTGTATTTTTGATAAATTACATTCTTTTCGTTCGATTAAGTCTATACACTTTTTTGCGAGGAGGGGGTTTAATACTTTTAGTCCTCGATAATGGAAAACTACTGCGAGAGACTGAACTGACACCAGTTTCCTTGTAAATTAGAAGCGCACCCAGGACAATTTAAAGGGCGTCTTACTTTTTTATTTGATTTCTCATGACACCAGACAGAATATGATTATTTAAAGCACAGATCACTGCTGCTTCTTGAAATGTTGTCTTATGATTGTTACGTTATTATTATCATTATTACTAGTAATAGTTGACACTACAGCTGCCCCCGTTCTGTATATTGTCGGTCAATAGTATTCTTGCTCGTTGTGTAGCTCTTTGAAATATACCGATTCATAATGAAGATTTTCACACATATTCCATACAATAGGTGAGATAAATACAGGAAACTCAAGGTTCCATGCCTAGTTTCAGCTCGATTTAAAACAGATTTGATCAAAACAGTTTCGAGAATAGTTTATTGCCGCGGAGCGACCGAAGGAAGCGAGCAGCAACATAATAAGGATTTAAAGGAAACATATAAAGGGGCGACGAATTCTCGAATTCATCACTTTTTACCACAATGCATTGCATTTAACCACACTTTTTACCACAATGCATTGCATTTGACCAGAGTGCATTGCGCCACAAACAACTCAAATAAAAACACGGGGAAGTAGTGCATCGTTCGCTGCTCAGTTCTACAGCACGGTTAGAGGTCTTACCAAATTTTAAGACACGCAGGAGTCTTTCAGATGAGTACGATGGTTAACTTAAGGAGTGGATTTCAATTCAAGAGCCTTTGACCCGTCCAGGTGTTAAACCTGACGAGAAGATGAGCATTTGCTCTTCGACTCCGCAACACGGGGGATATACAAATTCCAGCTTGCTAGAAGGTGATGTGAAAGTGAGAAAATGTCATGCAATGCTATTCTTAAGAAACTGTATGAGCCGAAAATGGATGTGATTTTGACCATTCGCTTCAAAAT